>CAUZXS010005400.1:15000-55000 GCA_963585895.1 Sepioteuthis lessoniana | reverse complement strand
TTTCTTTCTTTCTTTCTTTCTTTCTTTCTGATGCTTCCCTTTTTTCCGTGAGAATCTCTCTAAAACCTAGCTCCACATGAGCAAGAAAGACCTTGTTACTTTTAATAGAAAACTTACATTGCTACCCTTTTCTTGTTCTACTGAACTTAATTAACATTAGAAAAATAGATAAATGATATTTAATGTATAATTTAAGAAAATAAAAATGCCACTTCACTCATCAAAACAAACACTCCCCAGAAAAAAAAAACCTAAAAAGAACTTCCTGTGAGTAGATTAAAAGAGATATGTAACTTAGACGGGAATCAATAGATATTATTTCTGTTAAGGGAAAATAAGTAATTAACAAGTCAGTTAATTTCGTTCCAGTGACATGATTATTTAATTTAGATTCGAAATACGGGTCACATCCAAAAAGAAGAACCATAGCTCTTTTGTTGTTGTAATACTCTATCAATTTTATAAAACTTTGAAAACTAATTCAAATTTCTATCTTAATTTCTGAGCAATTGAAGCCCATCCAAAGGTGAGAATTGTGCGACAAATCTAAAATCTTGATGAGGCTTAGACTTTTTTTGAACGATCCTCAAAAATTCCTTCATGGATTTTATCGTTTCAGTGATCATTGAGCGAAAATAAAAGAAAGCATAAGCATAGAAATATACATGGATCTTGCTGGAGGCGAGAAAAAGTTGTTGAACATGAAGGAGATAATATTAATTGTAATTGTGAGCTCGGATCGGTTTCTCAAAGATTGCACAGAAGACTGATGGAACTGGAGATCCAAGGAAGCGTCCAGATTATCCAGATCATGCAGACCTAATAACTGTTAAAATTAGCTAGATTAATTAAATGAGTTTTTAAGATATGAGGAGACATGCTTTCATTCTGACTCCTGTGAATAACCGCTTGTTAAACTGTAGTTAAAAACTCCCAAGGCGTAAACTACTACTATAACTACTACTACTACAGCTAATATACTGACTACTAATAATAGTTAAAGTAAAGTTGGCGACCTGAGTCAAGGGTGACCCAATGGTTCCCTTCTCAATAGCTACTAGACTAAGCTGTAGTGGGGGGTGCTACTACTTCCCTGGATTGCTCCACTTTACTCTTGATCTGTACCTTATAATACTGAGTATTAAGCAAGGCGGAATCAAGTAGCATTTTTTGAGTCTTTGGTATGACTCGATTTAGAATTGAACCCCGATCTCTCGGACCCATGGCGAACACTCTACTCATAAGCCCAATGGAATTGACCATATAACAAGTGAATGTAGCAAACTAGCGTAAAAATCAAAATTAAAAAGTGTAAGACTAGACATGACTAGGAGGGAAGGGTGATCGACGAGGAATTGTGCAAAACATCGAAATTTGACCATAATACCAAATGGTTCATGCACAAACCAGGATCTGTCCGGCATAAAATTCCCTGGGGTTTTGGGATACAAAGAAATCACTAAATCCCAACCTGAAGATCAGACCTAGAGATAATTTTTAAAAAAGAAAGAATGAGAACATGCTCTATAGTGAATTTTGCCCTCCAAGTGGACCATAGTGTGAAACCCTGTGGTCAAAGGAAGTGAAAAGAGAGACAAATACTTGGACCTGGCTAGAGAACTAAGAAAGCTGTGGAACATGATGGTGACGGTGATACCAGTTGTAATTGGAGCACTTTGAAAAGTCCCAAAAGACATTGACTGGGAGCTGGAAAAATATGAGCACGAATCGAAACTATCGAAATGACAGCATCGCTGAGATCGGCCAGAATAATGAGGAGAGTCCTGGACACCTGTGGTGACTTGGTGTCTTTCAGACTCCTTTGAAAGACCATAAGTTAGTGCTGATGAGAAAAAGTCTCAAGAATTAAAGCAATAATAATAATAATAATAATAATAATAATAATAATAGTAGTAATTTTAAAAAGGCCTGGAGGACTTTGAATTTGGCGGACGGGTAGAGACTATCCAAATGACAGCATTGCGGAGAACGGTCAGAATCCCAAGACGAGTCCTGGAGACCTGAGGAGACTTGCTATCACTCAGATTCCAGTGAAAAACCATCAGCTAACTCTCACGTAAAAAAAAACTCTAAAGGAGTAAATAACAATTGTTATTATTATTATTATTATTATTATTGCAATGACAAAAACAAATGTATAAAATCAATTCAACTGAACGAAAAGGCAAGAAAGGAAAAATAAAACAATTCAAATTCATCGAAGGATAAAATGTACAAAAACAATACTTTTGTCCCATTTTCCTTTTAGAGAGATTAATTCTTTTCCATTTTTTAATTAAAAAAGGTTCTATTAAAAAAAACAACTAATTTTATTTCATTTTTATATCAAATATTCAGTTATTTTGTTTATCTTTTATTTTTCCATATATATTTTTTCTGTCTTCTTTTTTTCTCTCTCTTCTTCCTACCGACTCCCTCGTGTTTGTACTTAATTAAGTTGTGCTTGGTGTAACATAGACAAAACGGAAGGTTAGAAGGGCTGCGCTGCGTCAGTTTTCCAAGTGGGAAGAGTTTGTTAGCCTTGAAAAATTACAATTCCTTATAATCACTTTTTAAATGGGCTCGAACGACAAATGCCATCGGTAGAAAATTCACAAAAGAAGTGAAGCGTTCGTGGCATTATGGTTATGTTCATTGGAAGTGGACTGAGTTCAAACTCTGGATGAGGCTGGTTATGTTTCCCATGGCACTGATACTGTTGGGAAAGGTATGAATCCAACAATTCTCCCTCCAGCAATGAGTAACTATTCTGCCACCAGACTGGTCTCTTTAACCTTGGTATGGCAACCTGTCTAAGAAAAGGAAGACGCTAAATTCGAACCATTTGTAGATGTAGACCTGAAGGGGGATGAGCAGCGTCAGAGTATTCCTCCTCAAAACACACTGCATGAGTAGAGCCCCACTGACCAAAACGAGATTGCAGGGTCAGTGACAGAAAAATGATAAAAGTTAGACTGGTGCATATTTACTGACGCTTGACTTAGTCTGACTCAAGGTCATGAAAGAAGATCGATATCACAACAATAATAATGGTCTGCTCTTTAACCATTGCTTCACGGTAAGGTACCTTTTTTTTTGTAAATTTATTTTTTAAACATTTTCTTGTCAATTAATCTTAAATTTTCTCTTTATCCCATGATTCTATTCATGCCGTAATTCTTATGTCATAGCAACTATTTAAAAAAAAATTTCAGCCTTGTCAGCTATGGGAGACTATAGTATACGCCGACTGCATCTCTGTAGAGGAGTAAGACTTTTTCCCCAGCCAACGAGTGTTCTGGATATGACACAAAACTGCATCTGACGGCGAGTTTCTAGTTCTAGAGTTTTAGAGAACGTGGACTAAAACTTCATTGGAATTATTCCAAGGTCCACTCTGGCCCGGAGTGGTAGTACCTGTTAGCGTCTCATCTAGGGATCAAACAGAACTGTTTAATCATTTACTATACTAGTAACCATTTAACTGTGTGCAAATAAAATAAAAAAAGAAACCAGAGACCCGAAAAGAAAGAAAGAAACACAAAAGCAAACAAAAAAAGAAGAGCTTAAAAAGAAAGAGAAAAATAAAGAAAGAGATAAAAAAAATACCGAGAAAGAAAGAAATAAAGAAAGAAAGAAAGAAAGAACCAAACAAACAAATGCAGGAAAAGAAAGAAAGAAAGAAAGAAAGAAAGAAAGAAAATGGAAATCAAAGATAGAGAGAGAGAGAGGTGGGGAATTAGAGACAATAGAAAAGAACCGAAATTAGGAAGAAAAAAGAGAAGCTTAGTAGGGAGTAAGTTCCAATAAAGAAAATGCTATGCAAAAAAGTTAGAAAAGAATAAGTTTAGAAGAAGCAACTGAAGAACAAGAAAGAAGGAAGCAGAAGAGGAAAAGGGTAAAAGATGAAGAAAAGTTTGAGGACGAAGAAAAAGAGGATAAAAGCATAGCTGAAGATGAAATGGTGAAAGAAGGAGGCTGAGAAAAAGAAAGAAATCGAAGAAAAAGTGTGGAAGAGGAAAAGATAGACGAAGAAAAGTGGATACTGAGACAGACAGACAGAATAAAGAAAGAGCAAAGAGAGACAGAGAGACAGAGGGAAACAGACAGGTAGAGACAGAGAGAGAGAGAGAGAATGTGCCAAAATGAAGAATAAGTGAGGAACAAAAGAGTGGAAGCAAAAAGAAAGAATAAAAGAAAAGTAAGAGAGAAACAGATAGAGAGATAGAGAGGGGGTAAACGATAAAGAAAAGAAACCAGAAATAGGTATAAAAACAGAGAAAGGGGAGGAAAGTTATCATTGGTCGAAGGCAAAATTTAAAAAGAAGGAGAAAGGACAAAAGCAAAGTTTGAGGAATTAGGGTAAGATAATAATAAAATATGAGGTTAAAGTTGAAAGCAGGCTCGACTTCCAAACAATGGCTTGTCTATTGAGGCTCGTGTTTTTATTGTGGCCTCGGCAGTGGACACGTGTCTTATGCACAGACGAGAGACAAGGGTAAAATCAAATTCACCATTCGACAGAGGCTAGGGTGATGGTGGCCTTTCTCAAGCGATTTGTGGAAAAAAAAACACGCCCCCCCCAAATGAAATCTCAAATGTACCCGGATTTTAAAGAGGGTAAGGACTGTGTGATTAATTAGTTTCACACAACTGTATCCCCTGTATCTGCCATTAAGTTGATGCTTTAGCTTACTGGTTTGCCCACAACAATTATTTACACGTCTGAAAATAAGTTAAAGAGAGTGCCTACATATTTACATCGTGAATATATGTACCCCTATATAGCCTTCTGCGTACAGGGTATATATATATATATATATATATATATATATAAGTATTTATGATCCGCGGAAAATAGTCGAGGGTTTACATTGCTGAGTGGTAATCCACGGTGAATTGGAATCTCCAGTTGAGAGCCTAATGTTAACGGCTATCGAATATGGAATTGATCTAATATATATATATATATATATATATATATATATATATATATATATATATATACTTTTTCCCAAGGCATTAGTCCGAGAGTAAACTTAATTGTACGACTGGTGTTCGAACTCGCTTTTTTCGAGGTCGCAGTCCAGTACTTTAATCATCACTCTTCTCTCAAGTGTATGATTCAGGGCTACGTAAAAGCAAAGAAAAAAATACTGAGGTGTGACATCTGGTTGGTAAAGTGTATTATCTACCATTACATCGAGAATATTGATTAGTAGGAATATCTATAATAATAAAACACCAGGTGTATCTGTACATTCTTTTTTTGTCTGTGATACATAAAATCAGATTAAAGTTCAAAGCAGGTATCTAAACAGATAAATACTTAGTTACTCTCCTTGAATACACCCCTGATATCTGTAAATACAAGTGAATTCGTTAAAATTTGCAAGTTAGCGGACCATTATCGAGTAAGTTTCTCACTGAGTGGCCCTCTGACTTGTCGCAATAAAATTCTATGATTATACTGCTTTTGTTCATAGAGGAAGGAATTTGAGTCCCATATTGAAAAGTTTCTTATAAAATTAACTATTTTTAATATATGTCGATGGTTTTGATTCTTCGATGCTTGCAAGTGCTCCAACAATGGTTGATCGGATCCTGTTCGGTGCCCTGCTACTGGATATTATGATTTTCATCCTCGACATTTCTTTCACTATAACCAGTCAATATCTTTCTCTTAATCTGGTTTCCCTCGCTATATATATTCCTTTTCAGAAACTGCCATTTTTTAAAGTTGTGGATTGTTTGTTGAGGTAGTTATTTGGTGAACAATTTTTGTTTTCTTTTCATGTGAACATGAAGAAAATACCTGTAATGGTTCCTCTGTAATCAAATCAAAATTGATTTTTTAATGTGTATATGAAATGGGAGGTGGAAACACATGTGAATTTATAATCAGTTCTTTCATTAGACCTTGAAGATTGAAATTATATATCGTCTTAGTTAATAATATTTTCGCAAAAAGCTCTCTCTCTCTCTCTCTCTCTCTCTCTCTCTTTATATATATATATGTGTGTGTGTGTATGTGTGAGTGAGTGTGTGTGTGTTTGATCCGATGATCGCATAGATAATTGAGACAGTCAGCGAGTGTCGTTACCTCTGTATCTACGCTATCCTAACAACTCCTGTCACTGAAATTGAGCAGCTATTATTTGTAAATATAGCAATCGCTTAAATACATATGCATACGTATATGTGTGTGCATATATATATATATATATGTGTGTGTGTGTGTGTGTGTGTGTTTATTTCATATATATATATATATATATATATAAATTTTATATTATAATTTTTCTATAAAAATTTTAGTCTGGAAAGGGAACTTGTAGTCTGACCAAGATATATCTTTAATGTGACGAAGACAACATGCCCATTCATACATCTCTCACCGATAAACACTGTCATTCCCCACCGCAATCAACCTAAAAAAAACTGACCTCATTTTTCGTGGATATGGCGGCCATGTTTAGGTCTTGTCGGCGCTTTTAAACAAAACTCAAAAGAAGGCCAAGCCGCTAAACACTGTGGGCTACACTAATTAACTTTATCGGTGAGGAACTGGGGAATAGGTTGTTCTGATGAGGAAGGAGTGGAACCAAGAATGAAGTAGAAAAAGTAAAAATAACTAAATAAAAAAAAAAAGAATAGAAAAAGAAAAACGACATTGGAGCGGCGTTTGAGTCAGTAGGGTCCTGTCCATTAATAAAATAGTGACCGGCGGAAATTTTAGCAATTTTTTTTCATTTTCGGTTCTAAAGGTGATATTATAAGAAGATGGGGCATAGATTATTGTATTATATATGCTTAAATCTCTTGTGTGTGGAGGATGGGAATTGTGGGTGTGAAAGTGTAGGTGTGTTGACAAATCGCAGTTTTGATGAATGATCCTGTTTATCTATTTATTATTAATGCATACACATGTGCGTATTTGCGTTTTTAGAGTCCCTTGTGCTTTGGGTAATTGTTACGTTTCACGTTTTAAAATGGCTGATTCCAAGTAGTAGACAACACTATTATCAAGAACAGCATTTTTGTTTTTACTCATATTTTGTTTTTTAGAGTTAGTATTGGGTTAGGTTTGGGTTTGTTCTTCTCTAACAGGAAAAATAACACTAGCTGTGTTTTTAGAGGGTTTGGTGCTTATTTGTAAGTATTTTATTTGCGACGATACACACAATTTTATATCTATCTCTCACTGGTCCAGAAACCTGGTTTGGTCATGGAACACAACTCATGTTGTGTGTCTTGGCAGCGCCCATCTCTCTCCAGGTCTTCTACTGGTTTGAATTCAGACTTTTCCTTTTGTTAGACTTGTTGATATACCAAGGTTATAAAGCCCAGTCACGTTTAAAGCGTCAGTTCCAGCTAAATCATAGCAGTTTAGCAGTGACAAGGTACTTATATGGGTGACCACTTAGGAATATCTGGTGCCGTAAGAAATCTGTCTGTCACACTTAGCTTAGAGATTGATTGATTGATTGTAACGGACTGTCAATCTATCTAAGGTTATTTTATGCCGAGAGGTTGGGGAATCGTTTTCATTGTACTTTTTGTCTAGTTGTTTAAGGGATTTTTTTGTACACAGTCCTATAGAATACAAATACTTTTTAAAAAAGATCGATTTGACGTAGGGATGGGACCATAGCAGGTTTCTAACACCCTAGATAAGAGAATATCAGGGAGTAATGAAAATTAAGGAGTATTCCACACTCTCCATATCTCCAGAACTGGAGCCTAGCCATCAGATATATTTTAGGAACAAAGAACTCTTCTTTTTGTAAGGAGGATCTTATTTTTGCAGGGGATTCAGTCATCTCTGAAAAAAAAAACCCAGATCTGCTGAAAAGCAGGTAATAATATTGAATTAAATGTGAGTACAGGGTGTGGAAGTAAAATATGGAATAATCTTTAAAACTTTAAAATGTCCACTTTTTGAAAAAAAAATGATAAATCTATGTTTTCCGGATTAGATCTATTATTCAAGGACTTTAAAAACGAATTAAAATTCAGCCCCATATGAGTGACCAAGAAAAGAAATATCAAAGAATCTATGATTTGCTTAACGCCGAAACCAACCAAATGTTTCTTTGTCTACCGTGTACGAAGCAAAGAAAAATTTTTACTGAAAAACAGTTTTTTAAGAAAAAGTGGGAGTAGAGGATTGAACTAAAAACATAAAGAATGCTTTTTAATTGCTTTCGCTTCAGCGATTCAGAAGGACCTCACAACGTCAATAAGAAAGCACGCTAATGAATTGAAAGTCCACGAGAAATCTTTAAAGACTGCAGTTAATTAGGATTTATGCCCAAGCCTTAACCTCCTTGATTACCCTATATGGGGCGTTTTAGAAAACAAAACAAGTTCCTATTCAAATATGGATTCACTGAAGACTGCTATTGAGGAGAAATGGCATAAAATATCTGAAGAATTTATTTTGAAGGCATGCAAATCGTTTCGAAGGTGTGCTGATACAATAATTGAAAAAAAAAAAAATGGTGGTCATATTGTGTAAATCTACCGTTTTGTTTTTTATCTTCTTTTTTCGTTATTTTTTAAAAATTGGAATTAATCGTGTTTTATAATAGCCTCGTTTATTATTTTACTATAATTAATTTAGAATTTGAAAAATTAAAGTGTATGCGTTTAGTTACGTCTTGCAGCAACATGTGTTCCTGTTGATTATTGGTTATCTTAAGAGAAACCTTTTTCGATGAGTACTCTCTTTATACAGTAGAAACAACAAAGTTTAGATTTAGTAACATTTTATCAAACCGTTTTTGGTGGACAATTGAGGACAGACAAAGACTTTCCCGAATTATTGATATAGAAATATCGATATATCGATCAATTAGGCAATACATTTGAAATCACTGTAATGAAATGGACATTTTCCCCTTTGCTTATTAAATGTTGAAGTGGAAGAAGTTTAAAGAAATAAAGAAAAGCCTATCTGGATGACGCAAAATATATAATAAATAAAAATGAATACATAAAATAAAATAAGATAAATAAATGTTGGCTAAGTTTGCTGACGTCGATGCAAAAGTATCAAATCTTTTGAGAAAATGTTTCCTTTTAATGAAACAATCTTTTTCATCCTTTGTATTTTTCTAGAATACTTTACGAAAAAAATCCAAAAGATTAATTATTTGTTGAACATGATTATTCGTTCATCTCTATAATTATCAGAATATAAACAGAACTAAATCTTTAGATTAAAATGCATAACCAATGTATTCGTGGATCTATACGAAGGTTTTTCAGTAAATAAGGGGTGTCCTTGTGGTATAATGGTTAAAGCGCTGGACTGCAGAATCGTAGTTAGTGATTTCGAACTCCAATCGTGCTATTACGTTCCATTTGGAACAAATACCCTTGTGAAATGTATGAATCCTCTTATCCTCCCAGCTATGCATATTTACCAACCTCTCCGCTCGGGCAGGATATGACACAAGGTCAATTTTTAAGCGAAGTTTAACAGGTTTGAATTCAGAGTTTTCCTTCTCCTAGACCAGTTGCCTCACCAAGGCTGAAAAACCTAGGGTGAATGATTGGATTCATACCTTTCCCAAGGGTATTAGTGCTATGTGAAATGCAATCAGTCTCGTCCAGGATTTGAACTCGTGTCGCTGTGTCCATTTCCTACGACGATAACCATTACACCACGGGCACTTCCTTTTATCCTCCCAGCTATGGATTAAATAGTACCACTACTGTTCTAGAAGAATGGCTTTGGCATTCAATAGCCTACAAAGGTTGATATGCCATTAAAGAAAAACCCAAACCAAGTAAATAAGGTGAAATATTGCCTAAGAAATTGGCAATAGGAAACACTGTTTACAAATGCATCTTTTTTTAGGAAATCAACTGTCATGGGCCCTTTCATGTTCTAGAAAATTGTAAGCATGACTATTAGTGACCGCTGCACGGAACGTTTTCTTTACCGGAAAGTTAGAGTGTTTCCAATCTATGACTTTTGGACTCATGCTCGCTATGGCAAATCCAATTTGTAAACATACTTCTTTGAGCAAATCACACATTCTTCAATGGATTTTTCATGCTTTTCACTTCTCGGCCTCAAAAGAATTTGATTTGTCTCCATGTTGCATATCGACTCAAAACAAATATTTTTCCTGTATTAAAGTAGTTTTGCTAAAAACACAATTCCAAACAGTTGAGAGTTTACAATTATGGAAATAAATTTCGCAAAATGAATAAAAAACAAACTTTATTTTGCTTTTAAAAAAATCCTTTTATTGAATTAACTTTGTATGAAGTGTGTTAAAAATTATCAACAGAAAAGCTGTATTTACCAAGAGAGAAATGAACAAGGAGGTTTGTTCAAAAAGTATCCAAATCGGAGCTGTATTTACAGTAAATTAAACATCTATTGTTTTGAATAAAATTAACGGTTCATACGAATATTAAGTGTGTTACCAAAATCAACAGTGAAATATTAAGAGTGTTAAATATTAACTGTGTTACCAAAAACAACAGTGAAATATAAAGTGTGTTAAATATTAAGTGTGTTACCAAAATCAACAGTGAAAAAATTGTGAATTTTCTTTAAAATCATCCTCTTAGTACTCAAATAACTTATTCCTGCAAGATTTTTTATAAATCAAAGCACCTCTGAACTTCTGCAGCTTTGAATTTCTTTTTATGCCATCCAATTTCAGCTTCGAGATCATTTTTTATGTCATCCAATTTCAACCTCGTGATGATTTTTATGTCACCCAATTTCAGCCTCGATATAATTTTTATGTCACCCAATTTCAGCCACGAGATAATTTTTTATGCCATCCAATTTCATCCACGAGATGATTTTTCAGAAATAAGAAACAATGATAGGTTTGATGATGATCATGTGTTTCGCAATTGGTTTCCAATTTCTTTCTGAAATGTCATTAAATCTTTTAGATGCTTCGATATCATTATATTATGACACCACTGACTAAATTTGCACAGGTCTTTATTCAAATTCAAAATGTAAAATTGAATAAACAACAACTCACACATACTCTATATGAAGATTACTGGATAAAAGCCCGTCTTATTTGTAAAATTTTGAGTTTGGTAAACGGACCATAGGTTCTTCTGTCCTACTTTTTCTTGCTGTAATAGACTGTAGTTTAACAGGTGTTTACAAACAGTTTTGGTTTCTAAAGACTTTTGAGTAAATAAAAGTCTTCGAAAGGATCTGGGGGATATTCCTGGAAGTATGAATGGAAGCATAACGATTACTAATGCATTCCCTTTATGTTGACTGAAAAGAAATCATAGGAAAAAAGTCAGGGGAAAAGTCTAAAAACTATGGCATCTGGCTCGGAGATTTTCATCTCTATTACCCAACAGGGTGGTCATGTGCCTTAACCATGGATTGGTTTGCGAAATACAAAAAGTAAATAAAGTTGGCGACCGTAGACGAGGGTGACGGGAAGGCCCCGTTTCAATAGCTACTACACCAAGGTGTAGGGGGAGGGCGCTACTCCTTTCCCTGGATTGCTCCACTTACCCTGGTTACGTACCTTGTATTGCTGAGTATTAAGCAAGGAGGTATTAAGTACCATTTTGCGAAATACTAACACGATTTTAATATCATTTTTAACACAAATATATTAATTTCTTATTTTATGATTGAACCGTTGAATGCGCATACGTTGTAATCGACTGCAGAGTCCAACACACACACACACACACACACACACACACACACACACACACACACACACACACACACACACATATATATATATATATATATATATATATATATATATATATATATATATTCTGAACATTATTTGAAACGAGCTGATCCAGGTAATAATATTTAATAACAAACAATTGCTCTGAAAGGAAATTTTAAAAATATTCTTTGCTATAACTGCAAAGCTAGTTAAAACCTATATACAATTATATTCTCCCGATATATATATATATATATATATATATATATATATATATATATATATATATATATATATATATATATATATAAGGATTAAATGTAAATAAGAAGAGTGCATGAAAATTGCTCGATGTTACCATGGTAGACCGTTTTAAAGTCTAAAATATCCCAATGTTCTACCTTCATAAAATTTCATGCGATTACAACATCATCAGAGGTACACACATACACACACACACACACATATATATATATATATATATATATATATATATATATATATATATATATATATATATATATATATATATCAATTCAGCGTAATGGAATATTATGTTTTTTGATGAATCACTTTCATATTTCACATTCGAATTTGTTCACTCTTAACAACGGAATATCAATTCTATATATGAAAATAATCTGGTGGTATTTCATTGACAAACCAGGTTTTCTTTAAAATGTGAAATTCTGGAAATTTGATGATAGTTATTTTTAGTAAGAAAATGACAAAAAGGCTGTTCTTTTTATCAAGAAAGAAGTATTTTATCAATGAACACATTCTTGAATAACTGCATTAGCACACTTAATACTTTGTTGTTGCACTTTTCCATTTGCTATTTCTTTCATTTGTTCTGGTAACGAACCGATTAAATCATGAAAAGTCTCCAGTGACATCGACTCTTTCACTTCAATAATGACTCGCTTGAATTCTTCAAGATTCGATAGATACGTTTTCTAAATCTCCTCTTGAGGATTTTCCATACATTTTCTATTAGATTTACATCTGGGCTATTTGCAGGCCAATCAAGAACAGGTGTCCCCTTCTCTCTGAACCATTCTTTGGTTGATTTTGTTGATTTCTGGAAGACGAATTCATTGTCACCCAAATTGTCCTCAATGTATGGAATAAGGAAATGATCTTGAACATCTTGATAAACAACAGCATCAATCGATCTTTTCAAGAAGTAGATCTTTCCAATACCAATGACAGATAGCAAATTCCAAAACATTACAGACTGAGGGTATTTCACGCTTTTTTCATGCATTTGGTATCATGTCTTCTACACGAATTTCTCCGCGGCGCCACTATCACTGAAGAAATTTAGAACCTTGCTTCATCGCTGATGATGACCTGGTTCCCCTGATCAATAGACCAATTTTGATTATCTCGAGCCCGTATTGAAATTTTTTGTTTCTATTAAAATGTTAGTGGTGCTTCGAAATATGTATCCTGCAGTCATATCTGAACTGATGGAGTCTTCGGAGTGCCTGTTGAAAAAACAGCTACACTAACACCATTCGAGACTTTTGCAATTTCCCATCAATTGGCAAATCTATTGAAAATAAGGATTCTGTTAACTTGACGCTCATCTCTACCTTTTTAATGGGTTTGAACTGCAGATTAGACCGTTTGAACGAGTCCGTCTCGTATTTCTTCGAGCTAGCAGACTGAGACATATCCAACAAATTCTTTTTTACTCAACTGGTAGAGTATCTATCTATCTATCTATCTATCTATTAGAAATATACATATATAAGAAATTAATGTATCAATTCTTTTTGCGTGTTTCATGACTAACAGTTTCATTTATTAACAAATATCTGATGAAACGCAAGTGTCTTACGTTTAATCTGATGACTGTACAATTACTACATTGAACATCATAAGGATCACGCAACCATCAAATAGCATAACACACACACACACACACACACACACACACACACACACACACACACACACACACACACACACACACACACAGATACACGCATATATATTTATATATACATGGTTTTAAAAATTATCCATTTTCCCTAATGTATATATATATATATATATATATATATTGGCGGGTGTTTTTGTGTTTTTGTGTGGGTCTATAGTTAAGAAAATGGAATATAATTTGGATTAAGTAATTTATTGGTTATGTATACAGCCCCCATTTATTATCATAATAATATAGTAAATAAAACCAATTACTAAAAACATGCTGCAAGTTTTAATTCTTGTCTCAAAATAATAAGAAAGCTAAAAAAAGCCTTAGCGTAACCTATCCTTTAATGATATGATGACAGAAAACTGATGAAAATACTTTTGGTGGACTATTGTATATATATATATATAAGAAAAAACCTTTAAATATTACTAATATTTATTTCAGCTGACCCTATATTTTTTGAAGTGTTAGATCTGCATCTTCAGACAAATAAATAGTGAGAAATCTCTTGTATAAATCTAGAAAAAACCCACAAATACCGGTTACCCTGTCTCCTTAACCCAAATTTCATCATTTAATTTATCTTTTTTAATGTAAAATGTTTTTTCCTGTACGATTAACAAATGACATAGGATTCCTTATCAAGATGTATCAATTGTTGACTCCTCTTTCCTTTTCTTCCCATTTTTATATAATGACACACAGACAGACAGGCGGACAGGCACACACACACACACACACACACACACACACACACACACACACACACACACACACACATATATATATATATATATATATATGTGTGTGTGTGTGTGTGTGTGTGTGTGTGTTTATATATGAAGCTTAGTAAATATCAGCACGCTCGTTAAGCCCAGTGCATTCTTTCAAACAACTTTTGAAGTTAGAGTTCAACCACCCTGGTGAAATCCACAATTCCTCATATTTGTAATAAGGAACGAATCGTGCGACTTAATATTCGGTCTGCTGTACCAAGGTAGTCCTCATGAATATTTTATTGAATACTATGTTTTCGTTTTGAAAATCCAGCACAAACTGGATTTCGTTAACGTCTGTGTCAGATTTTTTCCTCTTTATTAATGTTTCAGTTCTACTTACAGAACAAACAATAATAAATGATATTTTCAAGAAATCAGTTTTCCTTGCTTTTCTCGTCCTTGCTCGATTCACATATCCATACATAGGGACGGCCTGTTTTTGTTATTTCCTTGTGCTGTTGTAGATCATACTGGCAATGGCAATTGTTCTTATTTCATCGCTTATTCATGTAGATATACCCTCTGTCTTTTCAGGGGCATGTGCGCTTGCGTCAACAGACACACACAAAACACAGAGAGAGAGAGAGAGAGAGAGAGAGAGAGAGAGAGAGAGAGAGAGAGAGAGAGAGAGAGAGAGATTATTTACCATCTCCACATCCCGAATCTGTTAAATCAAATAGAAACAATACAACTTATGTGTCTGTCTCCTCATCTTATATACATATATATGTGTGTTTGTGCGCATGTGTGAGTGCGTGTGTGTGCATAAATATATGTCTCTATTTCTTTCTCTCTCTCTCTATATATATATATATATACATATATATGTGTGTGTGCGTGTGTCTTCGTCTGTTTAGCACACACACACACACACACACACACACACACACACACACACACACACACACACATATATATATATTTATCTTTATTAGGCTGTTTGTGTCTAACTCACCATATCTACCTACCTACCTACCTACATACATACATACATACATATTAATAGGCAAATCCACAAACACCAATACACATGTATACATTTGCACATATTGATGCTCTCATATACACACGGATATATTTATCTACACTTATATATGTATGTGCATATATATGCACATATGTGTTAATATATATATATATATATATATATATATATATATATATATGTCATTGTGGGTGGGTACAAATATGCATCCATATATATATATATAGAGAGAGAGAGAAAGATAAATCGATCAATATAAAAAAAGATATATGTAAACACACACACACACACACACACACACACTCACACACACACACACACACACACACACACACATATATATATATATATATATATAGGCGTAGCAGCTATAGTGCTGGATTGCGACCTCGAAGTAGGTGAGTTCGAATGCCAGTCACGCTATTTCGCTTAATTTCACGGATGAATACCTTTGGATAGAAATATATATATATATATATATATATATATATATATATATATATATATATATATATATATATATATGAGAGGTTTATGGTTCTTACTAGCACACTTACTGAGTTAATGGAGAGCCAAATGTTGCAATATTGGTAAATTATGCTCAATATCAATGATAGAGCTTTCATATATATATATTTATATTACACGGCAGACTCTATCCCACCCTGGGTTTCATGCTATCGGCCTTCCTCAGACAGAGTGACGGTTTTCAAAAAGCCCACTGAACATTCATCTCATATTCACATCAAATAAACCTCTTGCTATCACGAAGTTAGATAGAATTAAGAGAAAAAGAACTCATTCTGATTGCAGCAATCCATATTCCACCCCACTTCATTCACTCTTGCCTCGTCACATTCTCTTCCTTCGTCTCACCCCTTCCCATCAATAGAAAGAGGTAATATTCGTACATATGTAAAGATGCACTCCAGTATATATGCAAATATACGTATACATGTACGTGCGAGCATCAGCTCATGCACAAACATACTAACTTTCAAAAGCACACGAACTTACGCACGCATACATAGAAACTTAGGTACACATACACACAAATAACACCACCCTTTTTCAAACAAAAAATTAACCATAATAATCTGTTTTTTTTCAACCTTCAGCCTGACGATGCGGATAGCATGAAACCTAGTGTCACAGACTCTGCAATCGTAATTTATATATATATATATATATATATATATATATATATATATATATATATATTAACAAAGTAAAAACTCATGAATTCTGTTCTACTTGTGTTCACAAAGAGACCAATGCTACTTGTTACCTGTCCAAGCAATACAGCTGATATTTTCTTCGAGTATTCTTAAGATACTCTAGAAGCACTAGATCATCTGCGTACTCTGTATCAGTTGCAGTTTCCGTGGTATATCCTCTGATTTTTTTCTTCTTTTTTTTTAGTGTGAAGCTATTTTCTTTCATTAGATCTACTGACGTTCGTATAACGTAACCAATCAAATGATTGCTGATGTTCCCATGGTTGGGGTAAATTGTTTTAGAGAATTAAGAGTAAAGATTTCAGAACGAAATATCGTTTAATGTTGTAGCAAAGCAGTTTTCATCTCTGTTAAAATTTAGTTTACCTGATCCCGTGCTAAAATTGCCATTTTATTCCAAGAGGGAATAAAAGCATCAGACACGTCTGCAACAATGTCATCCAATGGATTGGATATAAAAAAAAAACCCCCACGGTGGGGCAGAGTTCCGAAGTTTAATGGCTAAAACGATAGACAACGGCCTCGAGGTGAGTTCGAACTTCAGTTACGCTATTACCTGCACTTCAGTCAACTACAATTAGGAAAGATGATAAAGACTCGTATCCCCTCCGCTATGGTTTAAATAGCATCATTGCTGTTCTTCTTTAATAATGGCTTCGGTATTAAATAATCGACGAAGGTTTAAATCCCATTAAATAAGAAACCAAACCCTTAAAATACGCACGAAACAACCATGTGACATGGATCCTGTTCTATTGTCACTATACCATTCCATAATAGTGCTCTATTTTTTTCAATGACATACTTGAGATCAAATTCAACTCAAATGTAATGATAAGATTATTAGTGGTATTTTGGTTTCTTTATTTAATGGTTTATCAATATTCATGGGCTATTTAATGCAAGAGACACCTTTGAAGAAGTACAGTCGTGATCGTATTTAACCCATAGCTAGAGAGATAACGGAGTTCATATCTTGGCCAAAGGTATTAATCCGAAATTAAACGTAATGACATGACTGGTATTCGAACTCACCTACTTCGAGGCTGCAATCCAGCACTATAGCTGCTCTACGCCACAAAAAATCCCTCTAACCATATTTCGGAAGCAATGAATTATTTTGGAAAACTTCATCACCATCTCTAAGATGAAAGATAATAATATCGTTTAAAATAAAAATCAACGCCTCTCGCTTTTCTGTTTATCCTGCACCTCTATGAATTAGAATGATGGACTCCCTATCGAAGTTATATCAACTAATGCGACGTCTTTGTTCCATATGTGCCTACTCTTGGCATAATAAAGTCTCAAATATTAAACTTTTAAGCGAATATAACACAAGAAGTTTTTTATTATTAACTTATGCAGTCTCAGCTTGGATGCGACGAAGGACCACACAATACTAAAAGTCCTCCTGAATAACCTGTTCTAAGGCAATGCATGGTATCTAGGTAAGCCCTCCGTTGTGTTTTAGGAGAAACTTAAATACAACTTTAAATATGTCAACTCTAGTTTATTCTATTTAAACACAAAACATTGGAGGAAATAAATGGAAGATTGAATGCGGCAAGACTGAATTGGTTTTGTAAAGACACACATTGATTATCTAAGAGAACTGCAGACAAATTAGAAGACACGAGTTTATGCACCTGCTATATTGCCCAACAGTGGTGTTTCGTGAACTAACCATGGACTGATTTGCAGAATATAAGCAGAATTAAGATCTTGACATGAGCAAGTAAATTTATGATAATATAATGGGAGTGTTGGATCTTCATACATCATAATCGACGGGAGAGTTCATCACGTATAACCAAGGCTAAAGAACCCCTTCTTCCCTACTATTGACTCATAGCTGAGGGAGAACGATTGGATGCTTGCTTTTCCCAAGGGCAATAGCGGGAAGAGAAAGGCAAAGAGCTTGATAAAGGATTTTAACTCGGTTTATTGATTCCTTTTCCTTCTTTTCGCTAATGGTTACTCTAAGCATAACTATATACGACCTATGTATGTATGTATGTATGTATGTATGTATGCAAACACAGATTTGGCAAGGTTCCTTCTTTCTTTTTTCTTTATTTCATTTCTTTTCAGTTTTTTTCTCTCACTTACTGCCTATCGTTAATTTATTTTTTTTTATTTTGGAGGTGCCCTTGGTGTAATGGTTAGGAAATGGACACGGCAACACGAGTTCAAATCCTGGACGAGACTGATAGCATTTCACATAGCACTAATACCCTTGGCAAAGGTATGAATCCAATAATTCTCCCTCCAGCTATGGGTAAAAAGTAGGGCAGACTAGGTTCTTCAGCCTTGATGGGGCAACTAGTCTAGGAGAAGGAAAACTCTGAATTCAAACCTGTTAAACTCCGCTTAAAAAGATTGATCTTGTGGCATATCCTGCCCGAGCGGAGGGGTTGGTAAATATGGTTAATTTTTTTTTCTCTTAGTAGCTTCCTTTTTAATCTCATAAATATATATATATATAGAGAGAGAGAGAGAGAGAGAGACAGAGAGAGAGAGAGAGACAGAGATAGATAGATAGATAGATAGAGAGAGAGAGAGAGAGAGAGAAAGAGGGAGAGAAAGCCCTTTATTTCCTCTTAATTCATTTCTTTTTTTTTTAGTATTGACAATTTTATCCATTTTTATCCACTTTTCGACCTCTCCTCTATATATTCAAAGCACCTTTCTCCTCTTTTTCTTTACTCCTTTTCCCCCTTATTCTTTAATTCTCATATTTTTTTTTCCTTAACTTTTGTACATTTCATATTTCTCGTGCCTGTTTTCATATTCTAATTTTTTTTCATTTTCTAGTGTTTTCTTTCTTTTTCCTACTCCAGACATTTTTTTAAACCACAAATTTTCCAGTTTCGTTTTCGTCTTCTCATTCATTTTTTTTAAACTGCTGCTCCATGCATCTTTTTTTGTTGTTGTTCTTTTAGTTTTCTTTCATAAACATATTTTCTTTTTCTGTTCTCTCTATTTTTCATCCCGTTGTGTTTTTTGTTTTGTTTTTAAATTTTTTTTTATTCGAGTTCTTTTCTCAATTTATTACAAAGATCTTACAATTCTTACTTTATTTTTCTTTGATTTACATTCATTCACTCTTCCTTGATTTTTTTGTCGTTTGTTTCTTTCCATTTTTCCTCGCTTTCAACTTCTTCTCTTCCTATTTTCAGACATACAACTATTTATATAGTTATATATTCATCTTGCTATTCATTCATTTATTGTAGCAATGTTTTAATTAGATTCTTGTCAATATTTCGCATCAGTTTCTATTTTTGTCCTTTTTTTATTATATGTATGCGCATGTTTGCGCGCAGAAGAAAGCCGAAGATTGAGTATTTTAAAACAAAACCCAAAATGCATTTTTTCCTTTAGATAAGAAAATAACGTCATTTATTTATTCACAATTTCAAAACAAACGAATAAATGTACTTAAAGATTATGCTGTATGTGTATCAATATTCGTTTCAATATGTCTAAGCGAACAAATATGAATGCATATGTGTGCGAACTGTATATACATGTAGGTATATAAACTGTATATATATGTAAGTATATAAACTTTAAAATTTTATGTTGGTGACTCAGAATTTCTGTTCTCCTTTATTGATATAAATATTTTTACACGTCTTTGGAGGAAAGCGTACACCAAAATGTATTTTCAAGATTAATTCACATGTATTTTTCTATGGTTAGCTTCTCTTTGTAACACACACACACACACACACACACACACACACACACACACACACACACACACACACACATATATATATATATATATATATATATACACGAATTACACAGCAATATATATGAGGAAATAAATTCTCTATCTCTCTGTCTATTTGTTTCTGTCACTCTCTTTCTCTCTGTCTCTTTCTCTTTCTCTCTGTCTCTCTCCGTCTCTGACTGTCTGTCTGCCTGTCTGTCCGTCTGTCTCTCTTATATATATATATATATATATATATATATATATATATATATTAATGTACAAAATAATAAACAAAATATTCATTCGATATATTTCATATATGTCAACGTTTCAGTCTAAACGACCATCATCAGGTCAGTACTATTTTGCTAATTATTTCATATGAAAAATAATCTCAAATGGAGAAAGTAAATGAAAAATAAGTCATTCTGTTCTCCCAGGTAATCGCCTTTCAATTTTGTTCCTGATTTCTCTCTCTCTCTCTCTCTCTCTCAATATATATATATATATATATATATATATATATCCAATTAGAAGAAAACTCAAACCTGGTTAAATTGTCATTATAGAATATCATTATACTCTTTATCTCATCAGAAGTCTTCATACGTTTAATTTGAGGCGCGCGTGCGAGCGCGCGTGTGTTTGTGTTTGTGTTAATATGTATTTAACAAAGCATGAACACATTGTTTCTGTGTTCTGATGGTGAGGCTCCAGTTAAAGAGAGGAATGTGGAGTACCTCTTTATTACTATATATATATATATATATAGAGAGAGAGAGAGAGATAGACAGACAGACAGACAGATATATATATATATATATTCATATATATATATAGAGAGAGAGAGAGAGATGACATGACCATTCTGAAATAAATAGATAGGAACAGCTTGAAACATCTTCTTTTTTTATACTTAGGTTAAAGGAGTGTTTGTCTTTTTTTTCTTTCGAAACTATTTATCATTATCTATAAGCTTGCACTTTATTCAGTTCCTTATTGTTTTTTAACGAAAAGAGATCCATATTTTGCTTCTTCTTTTTTATTTGGCGTTTCCCCCTTTTTTTTCCTTCCTTTCAATTCCTTCCACCTCCACACTCACTGCTTCTTTCCTTACGTTTCTTCTTTTGTGGTATGCGACTTCGCTCATCATTCTTATCTAAAACTGTCATTCGACTAAAAAAAAATAAACAAATGAATAAAATAGAATAAAAATAAATAAATAAAAATAAAATAATAATAACTGATTTTTTTTTCGCAATGATTTTTGCCTTTTGTGCGAAAGTTTTGAGAAAAAGATCTCAAATGGAAAACAATGAATGTCTGTAAGAAGACGAGGAGGACGGATATTTGTACTGCGCTTAAAAAAAAAAAAAACTAACCCTAACAATATAAAATTGTGACGTGGCTGCTGTTATTACTGACGTCTAAATTAAGATTGAATATATCTTTAAAAAATAATAAAGAATAAAATCGAACAAATAAAATAGAAATAAGACAAAATTAAAATAAATAAATATACATTAAAGAAAGATGATAACAACAGTTATGGTGCCATCATCATCAAGGCGTGCTGACAGCACGAATCCCTTTGACCATCCTTCACCATTCGTCCCTAGAAAAAGAAAAATAGTCAGACAGGTGATCCAAGAAAAAATACCATTCACATTATTAGTGAGTTTGAGCCTTCCTCTAAACCATTTGCAAATCAGGAAGACCTGATATGTTTTTGCGTCAATGAAGGAATTTCAAGTGTTTTTGTAAATATTAGCGCGTCACCAGCCTTAACTAAGTGGGATGTGGTGACTTCACTTGCTCCGAAATTTAAACACCCCGTTTGTTCTCTGTCGTTCAATTAGTGACTGACTAACCCTTAAAGAAATTAAAAAAAAAAAAACTATCGTGTCCCTATTTATCGCACTTAACGCGTGAGTTCTCGGGGTTGACTCTTTGTTTTCGGTCACTCCGACGATCACCAGATTCCCTGGCGGTGGAGAGGAGCTACTATATTCCATATATGTGTTACATTAAGTAAGTCATAAAAATGAAACTCAAGAATTACGGGCAGCATTATGCAATCAACGATTCCGAGGCCAAAACGATGGTACCACTGTTTATGGTACCACAGACTATGGTACCATAGCTTTCTTACTCAGTTGTATGTGTCTTTCTGACAATTTCCAGATCTTAAAAAAATTTCACCCAAATCCGTGGTCAACAATCAAGAACTCTTTGTCATTTACTAAGCTTTGTTTTTCGGACACATAGTTCGTTGGTTATTTACAATACCTGCTGTTGCAAAATTATCATCCATCTGAACAGGCCCATCGCTGCTTATCTCTGGTAATCTGTTGGGAAGGAATACTTAAAGAGTACACAACAGGTTGAGTCTATCGAAAACTTCTTGCACTATGTCCAGAAAAACGTCTTTGTCAGAGTATGTATCATCAAGGAAACTATTTTTGGAAAAAATACATTTGATTTGAAATTAGGGTGAGAATCTTAAAAATCCACTCCCCAACGAATGTTCTGGATATGACACTAAACAATCTGATGGCGAATCTCCAGTTCTAGAGCTTTGGAAAATGTGGAGTATTTCTTTACTGCCTTTACTCGCAAGGCCACTCTGACCCGTTGTAGGAGTACCTGCCAGGGTCCCATCAATGTGTCAGGTAGAATTGTTTTATCATTTACTATACTTGAAAACATTTAACTGTGGGTAATCAAATCACTGTTAAAATTAATTATTTGTATTACATAGCATTACATGCAACCATTTAACAGTGTTCAAACGAATGAACAATGTTGAATAGAATTACTAGAATGACATACCAATACTTGAAACCATGTAACTGTGTGCAAACAAATGTGTTCTGATCCGTTTAAATTTTCTTTATCGACAGGTTATTCGTTTATATACATATATTAAATATATATGATCTGTAAACAGGATTTGGTATTATAAAGGGGGATATGCCATAAAACACGACCAACCAAATTTGATATCAAATCTCACGAGGTGCCCGTGGTGTAATGGTTATCGTCGTAGGAAATGGACACGGCGACACGAGTTCAAATCCAAGACGAGACTGATTGCATTTCACATTGCGCTAATACCCTTGGGAAAGGTATGAATCCAATTATTCTCCCTCCAGCTATGAGTAAATAGTAGGACAGACTAGGTTCCTCAGCCTTGGTAAGGCAACTAGTCTAGGAGAAGAAATACTCTGAATTCAAACCCGTTAAACTCCACTTAAAAAGACTGACCTTGTGTCATATCCTGCCCGAGCGGAGGGGGTGGTAAATATAAAATCTCAGGAAAAAAGGCCCCACAGATGTAATTTTGGTGTGTATAGAAAGTGCTGCACTCGCACAATCCTCTGTTTCATCGTATATATTTCTTTCAAAACTATCAAATTGGTACTGACTCGTCAAGAGATCGCCTCAAGAAGGCTCAGCATGAAATATCATCTCACGTTTACGTTAAAATTTAAAAAAATTGAATTAAAATATAAAAAGATACCGGCTCAATACTCCGTGATCTTACCTCACTGACTGATCTCACGGGCACTTGGAAAGTTGACTTTTTTTTTTACAAATGCCCACATATAATAATAAGCTGGTTTGTCTATTTACCTGGTGGTTGAGAATTCGTTTCCTTGATCAGCAGCAAAAAACGGCTAAAAAACATTAAATAGTTCTATGAATCGAATAAATCAAATAAATCATTAAATAACCCTTATGAATCGATATTCCTCGTTAGATATTCGTGACTATGACATATATCTGAAGAAAACCGAAATACTGTGACCTTTAAAAATAGCACAAACAATATAATTTGAAAAATATATAAAACCTTAATAAGATATAGTAAAGAATACTGCACTCTGGCTTGGGCTCCAGTGTTGAGGTATGGAAATTGGAGTATAATATTGAGATTAGAGGGCATGCAAAAAAGGATGACAAAAATGATTTAAAAATTAATTGTATGTGAATGGGAACTGACATAGCGTAATCGCTAAAAGTGCTTGACTGCGGCCTTAAAATAAGTGAGTCCACACTCTAGTCGCACCCTCACGTTAACTTTCGGACTATTAGCCTTGAAAAAGGTGCGAATCCCTTCTACAAAAATGATTTTGGCATTAAATAACACACGAAGGTTGATATGTCATTAAAGAAAGCAAACCAGTTTACTTTATCTGTTTAAGCTATTCACTTATTTTCTCATATATATATATATATATATATATAAGTAAGTTGGCCCACGGTAGTCGAGGCTACCTGAAGGCTCCCTTTTCAATAGATACTGCCATAAGGTGTAGAGGAGGACGCTACTCCTTTCCCTGGATTTCTCCACTTAACCCTTGATAATTATCTTATAATGCTGAGTGTTAAGCAAAGAGGTATCAAGTACCATTTTTGAGACTTTCGTATGACTCAACCTGGGATTGAAGCCCGGTTTTTCGGACCATTTGCGAACACTCCAATTGTTAAACCAATGGGCTGGCATATATACCAGGCATTGAAAGCATTATATAGATCCTTAACTTTTTCATAAAAATAGGTTTAATTATTGCCGTATTGAGGGATGGAAGAATCGCTGTGTTGTAGTGGCTTGGGTGATTGACTCAGACCTCGAAATAAGTGAGTTCAAATTCCAGTCGCACAATTACGTCCACTTTCGCACAAATACCCTTGGAAGAGGTATGCAGCCCTTTATTCTTCACCCAGCTATGAGCTGGATAATCCCACTGCTATTCTTCAACAAAGTTGGCTTTATCATTTAATAAAGCTCGTAGGTTAGTATGCCATAAAACCAACCAACCAACCAAGGTTCCAGTGTACTAATAGAAAAGACAGCAGCCAGCACAGCCAGAAGAAAGACCAGTTGATAACTTTTAACACATCTTCCGATGAGAGAGGTGCAATGAGATACGCTTGATCTAGTATCACAGACCGGGTCTAGTGGAGGTCACCAGCGATCGGCCATCAAAGTGTTGGTGCGGGGCTCACCGAACGATGTCACCAATGTCATTAGGTGAGTGTTCTGTGAACATCGCAGAGAGAGAATAAAGAAAGTGATAGAATAAAGAAATCCGTTGTCTTATATGACGGGTTTCTTTATTTTCTCTCTTTTTCTGGCTGGTAAGCGAGGATATAATCATTTGCGTGAACGGTGAACGTGGAAAGAATCAACATTACAAGAAGAGTGACTCCCCATATAACAAAGAAACTTCTCTACGCGGTGTGTCTGCTTCGCATTTTCACCTCCTTTCTCTGCCTCAGGGATTGAACGGAGGGTATAAAGCAACAGAGGTCCTAAATCATGTCAAGTTGTGCTTTTTTGTGCGTGTTTCTCCTCCCCCAATGGAGGATTTACCATCACTGACAGAGTAGTCGATGGTGACTACATTTGCATCATCATCATCATCATCATTAAGGCGTACACGGATTCCTTTGACACTCTCATGACATCCGTCCATATTGGCCATCGCATTTGTTAAATATTCTAGAAGGCACCCAGTCTCAGCAGAGAGCTGATGAATGAAAGTTTTTTGCTGATCGACCAATACTGGGGTGTCCATGTGTAGAAGTTCATAAGAAAACATCGCTCACGAGGTTGTCCTTACTTCTTCAGCAGTACCCAGCATGTCTTATTTGCCTTTTTAGGACGGTTTGTGAGATAGGAGGTAAGTGGCCGTACAACAGTTGTTTTGTAGGGTGCTTCTTCTGGGAATTGCTCAAAAAACCATCTAGAAACCTTGTGTAGTTCCCACCTAACTTTATCTTCAAGTGTCTCTTTAGAGTCTTAGTATTGTGACCCTACAATAGTACTGACACGGTTACAGATTGGAAAAATTAATCAGGAACTTCTTTTCGTTGCTTCTTTGTTTTTTGCCATCTGCTGTACTTAGTAAATATCACTGAATTCCACCGAACAAATTTTCCCACGGGAGATTTTCTTTCCACAATAGAGCTAAATAAATTTAGACGTAAGTCCCTGTTGTGAACTTACAAAAGAATTCAACTATATTATCGTATCTTCATCAAATCTTTCAAATCACTTGGACAGACTTGCTGCATCACAATCCATTACTTCCTGTAATCAAAAAGATCAGGTTCTACTTTCTTTTTTTTTCTTTACTGAAATTAATTTTAATCCCTAAAAAAGAAATCCCAGGGAAAGAATTTTGCATGGCACGATTCTTATTTTTATACCAAATTAGTTGATTATGAGCATATATATATATATATATATATATATATATATATATATATATTACTTTTCTACAAAAGGAACCGTTCAAAAAATGTACTTTAGAAGTTTCAGTGGTTTTTCAATAAGTTAAAAAAATTATGGAATAAGCGTATTATATGTCAATGAGACTATTTTAAAGAATATTAATGCTTTATTTATCGATGAGTCATTTGTAGGTTTTTTTAAAATCGAAAGTTCAATGTTTAGGGATTTTCGAAGATTTCTGAGATTTTCAATTGAAATTTGGGTCCGTCTTTTGTAAACCACACCCAGGGTAAATAAAACAGTAATCTGGAGAAAAAATCCGTAAAATGAATAAATAAATTTGAATTATAATGCTTAGAAAAATTATTAGACAGAAAAACAAAATGAGTATGAATGAACATCGTAAAAGTAATTAAAAGCAAAAATATCTTTTTATCTTGAAATTTGAAATAGTACTAGTCTTGTAAGAGAGCTAAAGAAGTTGTGGAAAAAAAAAAGGAAACAGTGATATCTAATATTGTTGGCGGCGTGTTTTGAACTATCCACAAAAGCTTGGAAAAAAGACTGGACGTACTGGAAATCAGTGGAAGAATGGAAACCCTCCAGACCACAGCATTTTTAGATCGGCCAGATTACACAGAAGAATCCTGGAGACCCCAGACTCCAGTGAAAGACCACCAGTTAGTGCTGGTGTGAAAAATGCGCAAGTAGTGAAACAAGAAGAAAAGACGAAGAGTACAAGACTATACACGACTGGATAAGAAAGTTAAACCACAGGAAGTATTGCAAAAAACTGAAATTTGATCATACTACCAAATGGTATATGCACAAACCAGAATTCATTAAAGAGAATGACACAAAATTCTCAAGGATTTCGAGATCCTGATAGATCACCAAATCCCGGCCAGAAAACCAGACCTAATGATAATCAACAATAACGACAAAAAAGAGAGCCTGCCTAAGAGTGGACTTTGCCACCCAAGAGGACCACAGAGTGAAAATCAAAGAAAAATGAGATAGGTACTTTCATCTTGACAGAGGACTTAGAAATCTGTGAAACATGAAGGTAACGGTGATACCGATAGTAAGTGGTGCACTTGGAACGATACCCAAAGATTAGTAAAGGGACTGAAAGAGTTAGAAATTGGAGGACGAGCCAAGACCATCTAAACTACAAAATTACTGAGATCGGCCAGAATACTGCTAAAAGTCCTAGAGATTTGATGAGACTTGTTGTGACTCCTACGATAGACCATCAGGTCAGCCAGTTGTAAAAAAAAAAAGACTCTTTAGGAATAATAATAATAATAATAATAATAATAATAATAATAATAATGTATGGATATTTCAAGCGAAAATTGGCGAAATCTCACAAAAAATATTTAGCAATGGCTACGAAAGGGAAACCTTAAGAGAGAAACAGAATCTCAAACAATGGCAGCACAAAACAAAGCCATATATAAAAGCGAAAATTGATAATATGTAATTGAATAGCAAGTGTATATTATGTGGTGATAGAGACGAAGCCATGAATCATATAAAAAGCGAATATAGCAAATTTGCGCAAAGGAAGGACAAGACTAGATATGACAGGGCGGTAAAGATGATCTATTGGGAATTCTGCAAGAGATTAAAATTTGATCATATAAACAAATAGAATATGCATAAGCCAGAATCAATCCTAGATAATGAGAGGTGTAAAATTCTCTTGGATTTTGGGATACAAATAGATCTCCTGATCCCGGCCAGAAGACCAGAATAAGTGTTAATTAACAAGAATAAAATATCTCTCCGTCTAGTGGATTTTGCCGTCCCGGCGGACCACAGAGTTAAAATAACTGAAAGCAAAAAGATAACCATGTACTTGGACGTTGCTTATAAAGTAAAAAAGAAAGTTGTGAAACATGAGGGTGATGGTGATACCAATTGTTGTTGGAGCGCTTGGAACGGTCCTCAAATGTTTGGAGAAAGACTGGAGGAATTGGAAAGCAGAGGAAGAATTAAGATGCTACAGACGACAGCATTGTTGAGATCAGCCTGAATACTCAGAAGAATCCTGGAGACCTCAGGGTACTTACTGTCACTCAGACTTCAGTGAAGTACTACCAGCGTTTACCGGTGTGAAAGCTCACAAGGTGTATAATAATAATAATAATAATAACCTGTCGAATAGTGGAATTTTCCGTGCCGGCGAATTACAGAGTAAAAATAAATGAAAGCGAAGAGAGATGAGTACATAAACCTTGCCAGATGAATAAAAATCAATGGAATAAGAAGGAGACGGCGATAGAAATACTAATGGGTACTTTCGGAACAATCGCCAAATGTTTGGTTAAGGGCCTGGAAGATTTAGAAATAAGAAGGCAAGAAGACACTATCCAGACTATAGCATTTTTAAGATCAGCCAGAATACTGGGAAGAATATAGGAGATTTAAGGAGACTTGCTGACACTCATACTTCCGTGAAAAGTCATCAGCTAACGCTGGTGTAAAAAAAAACTCTCAGGGAGTAAAATAATAATATTATAATAATAACAATAATAATAATAATAATGCAACAATATCTTAGAAGTGAGTCACCTCAACAATTAGTTTGGCTCAGTCAGCTGGAGCTGTAGAATACACCAACTACACCTCTGCAGAGGGGTAAGACGCCTCCAACGAGTGTCCTAGGTATGACACTAAACAATCTGATGGTGAAGTTCCTGTGATGCAAGGGCTTTGGGGAATGCGAAGCACCCCTTCATTGATATTGTTCCCAGGTTCACTCTGGTAGCACCTGATAGGGCCCTATCTATGGGTTAAATAGAGCTAAACTGCATACTTATACATTAATGAATTGCTTGAATTGGAATTGTTTGACTAAAATGAATAACTGGAAGTAGAAATGTTTTTGATAATCAAATTGTGTACTTAAATTTCAACTGCGTACTTATACTATACCGAATTCTTTGAAATGGAACTGTACCCACGCTAAACTGACTTGTTTGATATAGAACTGTTTTGAAATTTAATTGTGTGTAAACAAAACTGTACTTATACTTAACTAAATTAGAAATGTTTGACTTAACTGAATAGCTCGAAATAGAAATGTTTTTGACAATTAAACTGTATGCTTATGTTAAACTGAACTGTTTGAAATAGAACTGATTATTTGTATGAAAATGGATTAAGCGTTAAATAACTTACAAAGGTTGATATGCCATAAGACCCAAACAGCCAACCAACCAACCATCAACAATTAGTTTTATGATAAAGATAGCGTCGATAACAAAAGTGACACGCGTAAATAATGGCAGAGGTTGAAGATTGTGTTATTTGAATAATTTTCTAAAGCTGAATAAACAAGACTTGTTGTCACAAAGAACAGGCGGCTTTTCGACACGATAAATCGAGTCGTTTTGCACACATTTTTGTCACTAATGCATTAGACGGAACAAACTATCAAAATTGTATGTATGTATTGCTTTACTTTTCTGTTTGTTATTTATAAGTATTTTGTATACATACAAAGCGTCGAGAACAATGCAACCGCTGATGAATTTTACATAATATCATTGTAGCAAGAGATTTTTTATGGTTCTGTGTTAATCAGGTTTTATAGAATTTTGGTCCGTATTTTTTTAATTTTTTTATTTTTAATTTTGTTCATGACATTGCCGTCTTCGTCGTCGTCGTCGTCGTTTTCGAAGCCGCCAAAACCGATAAAACTGTAAATAAGTAAATAAATAACGTCACACACACACACACACACACACACACACACACACACACACACACACACACACACACACACATATAAGCTCTTTCACACTCACAAACTTGAGAGCCAGACTGTCAGCAAATATATAAAAGAAATGAAATTTTCGTTTCATTTTTCTCCATTCCACCTTTTAGAATGAATATTCATATGACAATGGCGAGCTTTCTCATAGTGAAAGTGAAAAGATGTGAATCTTAAATTGCATCCACTACAAGTTGTGCCACGGTTAAGTAATAAAAAAATATAAAACAATAAATAAATAAATAAGTAACTAACTAAATAAATAAATAAATAAATAAACACACTTAAACGAAAAACGGAAAACGAAGAAAGAGAACTTTAAAAAAAGAGAAATAAATAAAAATAGATAATAGAATCTATCGAAAAATTGAAACCTTCTCCTTCATTGAGAGACAAGCGAAAGAAAACAAAGCCAAACTTTTAAATAAACAATAACAATCTAATAGAAAAAAAGGCCAGCAAACACATTCTTTTCAAAGAATAACACAAAAGAGTTATTTAAAAAAAGCAGAAAAGAAGGTAAAGCCAAAGACAAAACGGAACGAAAGTCTAAGGCATCTCAAGCAATAGATTGTGTAAATTGAAAAATATACATTCCAATATTTTTCGATTCCCCAGACGTTATTCCATTTTGTTGGCTTACGTCCAAAGTTTTTGTCAATGCTCCTGACGCTATTGTTGTTGGCTTTTCGTTTTTCATTTCGTTAGAAATTTTTAATTGATTACTATTCCTGCTTTCGTATTCAGTCGAGTTTTCAGTTTTGTGTACGATTTGAAAGCGAGAATATTTCTTGATTTCTTGTTTGTTTCGTTGTGTTTTGGCAAGTGTAGCAACAGAAAAGAAAAGGCGACAACGTGTCAAAGTTTCGAATTTAGTTTTATGTTGACAGAGAAATCCAGTTTTTTTTTTATTTATTCATTGTCTTCTGTGCAAAATATTTGTATATTACTAAAATACCCATTATATATATATATATATACGTGTGTGTGTGTGTGTGTGTGTGTGTGTGTGTGTGTGTGTGTGTGTGTGTGTGTGTGTGTGTGTGTGATTGTATTTCTTCCAAGCTGTAGCTGTGGCCGTACTACTGTATGGATGTACCAGCTGGATTCTGGCAAAACGAATTGAACAAAACCTAGATAGTAACTACGTAAGAATGCTATGCGCTTTTTTAAGGTTATCCTGGAATCAACACCCCACGAAATAGCTGCTGTATCGCCACTTACCTCCCATCTTACAAGTTATCCAAGTTAGACGAACAAGACCAAACTCATAAGCGATGTTCTTCTGTGAACGCCTACTGAGACACGCCAGTGGTGATCGACTAGCAAAGACTGACATCAGCTCTGTGTGGACTCTAGATGCAGCCTAGGGGAAATGCCGGGATTGATGGACGATAGGAACGGATGGGAAGAGAGAGGGAAAGAGAGAGAGAGAGAGAGAGAGAGAGAGGTGGGTCGAGAAATTTCGTGCTATCGGCACGATGATGCTGATGACCTATATATATATATATATACACTTCTAGGCCAGATGCAGGAGTTGATATCAGGTCAATTTTAAACGGAGTATATATGGTTGGAATAAAAATTTTCCTTCTCCTAGACTTGTCGCCTTACCAAATTTTGACTGCCCTATCATTTACCTATAGCTTGAAGAAAAGATGGATTCATGCTTTTTCGAAAAACAGAGCCGCACTTTCATCTGCTGAAGGCCTAAGCTATATGGAATTTGAGGCCCTTCTCTACAGATTTTTTAAATAATAATTCAAATTATAATGAGAAATTATATATATATATATATATATATATATATATATATATATATATATATATGGAATTAAATATATGTTTATAATTTTTTCTATGAATTATTATTAAAGAATAAAATTAATGATAGAATTTTTAAAGGCGGGGTCCCGTGGGTGTGTGGCACAAAGCCATTGTTTTTTTAGCTTATAGGTAAACCCAGCACTACACAAAGGCATTAGCACGAAATGAAACACAAACAGCTTCTGCCCGGATTAGAGCTTAAAGTGCCGATTCCATTTGCTTCGCGTTTAGTGTAACAGTTAACGCGTCTCTTGTATATACATCTGTGTCACCGAGTGCAATACCACATTATAACAAGATTTTAATCAGATCATTTAGTAGAACTTTTAACTCTGGTAGACATTTTCTATATTTTCATCAGGTCGAATCTGTCCAGTAAAATTACTTTCATCAAGGATTTTTAAAAATGCACGGGAAACCTTATTGCACTGAGATTTGGAAATTAAGATTTAATGTATAAAAAGTGAAGTACTATATATTAAATTCATAAACAATTACGTTGATTATAAATTAAGCAACTAGGAAAATAAAAAAAAGTAAATGAGGAATGCTATTTAGACTTTGATGATACATCTAAAGTTGACAATCCTTTTTTTGTCTATTTTATTGAGAGCAAATGGAATGATTGGTTGTATGGTTAGAAAGGATATTTCAAGGGAGGCATATGATGTTTTAAAAATACGTAAAACCCAAATAAGATCTCAAATAGAACATTGTACTCAGCCAGGGTTCCAGTGTCGATTCATGGAAAATGAAGTGTAATATTAAGATTAGAGGGCATACAAAGAAGAGTGAAAGATTATAAACAAAAATTAAAAGATTACAGTAATTGGAGAAGATTAGAGAAATTAGGATTAACTACTTTACTAGAAAGAAGAATGAGAGGTGATCTAATTGAAACTTTCAAAATAATTAATTGAATTTCTAATTACGGTAGACATTTCTTCAATATTTCTCCTCGAACTGGAAAATTTATCTCAAGACATATTTCAAAAACTAAGTCGACTAATCAGTTAGATTTTTTTGCTAACGAAATAATATATTTTTGGGACCGATTGCCCAATCAGAATCAAAGACTGCAATAGTGTAAAAGATTTTAAGATTAAATAGGATGATTTCTGAAAAAAACGGCAAGAGAAAAAATTTAAGAGGGCATTTTTGGTTATAGATTCTCATCAGTAAATTAGTTTTGAATAAATAGTGAATATAGTTTGTGCAACCTTTTTTTTTCAAAAGTTGATATGAAAAGACAATAAAAAAAAGTGGAGATGCCGAAGGAGGAAAAAAAAAGACAAATTATGATAACGATATACTTAAAAGACTTTAACGTAAATCTGTTGCTTATATTTATTTCAGAAATTATCGATATAAACAGATCAAACAGTTTATATTTCTGATTAAATTAATATCTTAATGTTTTCTGTACAATAAAAAGCCTCAAGCTGCATAAGAAAATATCATAAGAAAAAGCCTTATTTTCGCCGAGAAAAGAAAATTGCTTCAACATGTTGCTAAAATCTACAACACCAACGTAGAATAATACTATAAATTCACCTCCGTTTCTCTTTCTTATTAAAGGTATATGTCCAGACTGCTGTAGATGAGCATACCAACGATGGCAATTATATAAACAGTTGATTGATTTTAAGGGAACGTCAACCTGTTTTGGGAATACGTAAAATTTAGGGAAGTTCATTCATTATACATCTATATTTATATTTTTGTTGTTTCTTATGGATTTTTTGCACGTGGTAATATATCAAGTGTTTCTGGCAAATACAAATAATTTGCAAACATATCTGTTTATTTCATTGATGGAACCCTAACAAATACTATCACTCCGGGTAGGAGTTGGCCTGGGAGTAATGCTCACCTTTTGTAATCATGCAGAAGCCAGTGATTTTCAGCGAGAGTTGAGCTCAAGTCATGGCTGCTGAACTGTTTTCTTTACGGAAAAGTCTATTTCATTCAAGGTCAGTACATACTGCTTTGATTTATGCACTCAAAAGTGAACGCACACACACACACACACACACACACACACACACACACACACACACACACGTACACGTACACAGAGTGAATGCATGAGTTATCTGGTCAATAAGGAGATATTTACTACTCTTTGTTCCTTTCAATTCAAATGTTTATAATTATACACAGTAAAGGGTGAAGTTCCCAGAGCGTTTTGGCTAAAGTGCTGGACTGTGATATCGAAGTCAGCGAGTTCAAACTTAAGTAACTTAAGTAACCACTTTTTCGTACTTATACCCTTGGGAAAGGTATGAACCGTCTTATCCTTCCACCCACTACGGGTTAAATAGAAATATTAACCCACGAAGTTTGAAATGTAATTAAACAAAAAAAATCAAACCAAACAGTTATCCAGTCGGCTGGGGAAGTAGAATATATCAAGTGCTCATCTGCAAAGGGGTAAGACGCCACCAACGAGTGACCCATTTGGCTGGGGCTGTAGAATTCACCAACTGCTTCTTTATAGAGAGATAAGAACCCCCTCCCAACGAGTGTCCTGATATGACACTAAACAATCCAGTAACGCTGGAGCTTTGGATAATGCAGAGAACCCCTTCATTGCCATCACTCCCAGGTCCACTCTGGCGCGAAGCGGTAGCACCTGATAGGGTCCTATCGATGGGTCAAATAGGACTAAACTGCATACTTATACTAAACTGTGCTGTTTGAAATAAAACTATATATAATTAGAACAAAACTCTGTATTTATACTAAACTGAATTTTTAAAATAGAACTGTTTTTCAATAGAACAAAATTGTGTACTTATGCTAAACTGAATTGTTTGAAATTGAACTGTTTTTGACATTTAGCTGTTTGTAAACAAAAACTATTCTTATACTAAATGGAATTGTTTTAATTCTAATTTGGTATTAAATGACCCGAAAAGGGTTGATACGCCATAAAACCAACCAACCAAGCAAGCAAGCACACAGAAAATAAGCAAGGTATTCAAACTTTGCACACTGCTCGAAAACTATGATTTAAATTTTTTTAGATCCGTTGTCATAACTACAGTCGTAAATGTTCCTTTGATATTTGCTAATTTAGGTGTTTATGTGTCAATCCCTATCTGACCATCCTATTTCAAAGTGGTATATTGAAGATTGTTTGGTATAATGTTAAAGTCATTTCAGGTGAGTATTTGCAGACGTTTAATCCATTTATCATCGTCTTTTTCCTTCATTGCCGGAATATTATCAAATGCGTTTTTTAAAATGTTTGCATGATAGTGAATCTTGCATTTCTGTTAAAATCGTTATTGTTCTATAAAAATCAATTAGTTATTATCCATTGATTTGATTCTGTATAGTTTTGGATGGTCAGTGGATTATCTTTGTCATTTTTACAACATTTTATCTTTTTTATCATTAAGGGTTTTTGGACTATTGTCTACATCTTTATTGTTATTTCCACAATGTTTTGGCCGATATGTTCTCCGGCCTTCTTCAGGTGTTTGTCGAACTCGGGAACCTTCACGGAACTTCGAACTACGTTCTTTATTGAATCCACAGGTGGACGTAGTTAAAAGTTTTGTGAAGGTTCCCGAGTTCGACAAACACCTGAAGAAGGCCGGGGGCCATATCGACCGAAACGGTGTGGAAATAACAATAACGGTGAAGACAATTGTCCGAAAACCCTTAATGATAAAAATCATCCAGCTTCGTCTCAGAAATGTTGACAATTGTATCTTTTTTGACACGCTGAAATATTTAAAATGAACTTACCCTTCATATAGTTGCTTAAAAAATACAACTCTGATTGAAATTCATTTTCACTCATGTACGTATACATATAATTAAAGAGGGTCGGGGATGTCCCCGAGGTGAAATGGTTGAAACGCTGGACAATGGAACGGCATGTTCCCCCTTATTCTCACAGCTTCGGGTTAAAAAGTACCATTATTGTTTTTTCAGAAGGATGGATTTGGCATTAAATAATCCAAGACGGTTGATATGCCATTAGGAGATGCCCATGGTGTAATGGTTATCGTCGTTGGGAAATGGACACGGCGACACGTGTTCAAATCTTGGACGAGACTAATTGCATTTCACATAGCCCTACTACCCTTGAGAAAGGTATAAATCCAATTATTCTCCCTCCAGCTATGGGCAAATAGTAGGACAAACTGGGTTCTTCTGCCTTGGTGAGGCAACTAGTCTAGGAGAAGGAAAACTCTGAATTCAAACCTGTTAAACTCCGCTTAAAAATTGACTTTGTGTCATATTCTGCCCGAACAGAGGGGTTGGTAAATATAGATATGCCATTAAAAACAACAAACAAACGAAGATGTGTCGGTAAACCTATTCATATGGACATGTATAAGTATAGATTTGTGTCACATCTTGTTTGGTCACTATGGGCACATGTAAATTTTCTTCAATTTTTGTAAACTTTCCTTTTATATATGTTTATTTAGATAGTTATGTGTCAACCACTATCTGCCCATCCTATTTCAAAGGACTTTTCTGACGATGGTTTAGTTTGATGTCAGTGGCATTTACGGTCAGTGTTTAGAGACATTTTATCTTTCTCTAGATGAGTCAGTGCGATCGTTTTGATCAGCAGTTACTTCTTAATCATTTGTCATGATTTCGCAAGTGGAATAGTATTCATACTCTCTACCTTATAACATTATAATATTTACCATTTAAGCAAGTAAAACTATTGCCTTTTATTTGGAGAGAAGGGGAGCACTGTCAAACGTTGTAACAGACCTTGCTGCTTATACTTTAAAACACAGTACAACCTGTGAACGGTTATTTTCAGAGGAGGTGGGCACTCTGAAGAAATCATCCAATTGCTCTTAGCGAAACCATGAAGGAGTACTGACCAGAAGACATGAAAAGGGTTATGAGACTATATAAAAACATAGGGGTAACTTAAGTGCTTATTATATTGACTTACATTTTGGCACAGAAATTTTGTTTAAAAAAAAATTAAGAATTCTCCCCATACCAATCTTTACCGTCTTTAAAGACCTTTTTAAAGAACAGTGGGCGATACCGCCTACTTTAAAAGATTAGGTTTTAGAGTATTCAGGTTGTCGAAGACCTTCCAGAATGTGTTCTTGTCATGCAACGTTTTCTTGTTTCCTAAATAAAAAAACAACCTAAATTCTTTTGGGGGATGCGTAGGACATTAAAAGAAGTAAGAGAGCGCAGTTTCACGCCATATCGAAGCACCTCTGAAACAAAGGTTTCAATGGTGCTTCAGCTAATAGAAAACTCCCTGGAATAAGGTTCTTCATTAAACGATTTCCGTCTCCGTATAAAATCTGGTGACAGATCAGATTTTTTGTCTGTGAGAAAGTAAAAGGGTGAAAAAATCCAGGTAAAGTAAAGAGAACAATAACTTAAGAAAAGAATAGAGAAAGCAGGAGGTGTGTGAGTGTGTGTGTGTGTGTTTGTGTGAGTGTGTGTGTGTGAGAGAGAGAGAGAGAGAGAGAGAGAGGTTTGACATAATAGTATTATATCGAGCACCATCGTCACCAGTTGAATTGCCACCGCCAACGTCCATCTGTGAGAAAACGACCTCTTTCTGAGGTGCAACCTTTCTTTCAAGTTCTAAAAACGTCTGGAAGGTTCTACCTTGCGCACACGGACAATGTGACGGTGTTTACTCCCTAGCCTTAACGTGTGACTGAGATGAGAAATAGTTTTTTTTCTTTTCGTTTTCTTGTTTGTAGTCATTTATTTGTTCGTTTTTTTTTTTTTTGTTTTTCTTTTCGTTTGTTTTGTTCTTACTTGGGTTTGTTGTTCTTCTCTGCTAATTTTTTAAACCACGGCCGCGTGATCTTAAATCACGCCTCACACACACACACACACACACACACACACACACACACACACACACACACACACACACACACACACACAAAGAAACAGTAAAAAGTAACACACGTATATGCACGTATGTTGATTTGGTTTGATTTCTTTGTTTAATGGCATATCAACCTCGAAGGAAAATCTGATGCTAAAGCCATCCCTGTAAAAGTAATATATTGGCTCTATCTAACATATAGCTGGCAGTATAAAGGAGTTAATACAGTTCTCAAGGTTATTTGTCTGAAAATGAACGCAATTGCGTGATTGGAATTTGAACTCACTTACTACCATATCGCAGATCAGCATGTTAGCCACTACGCTATGCATTTATGTATGATTTAATAGATTGTTGCTGATTTATACAAATAGTTATACTGGGTAATTGGGCTAATGAGTAGAGTGATCACCAACGGTCTGGGACACCAGGGTTCAATCCCAGGTCAAGTCATGCCAAAGACTCAAAGAATGGTACTTGATGCCGCCTTGCTTAACGCTCAGAATTATAAGGTATGTATGAAGGGTAAAGTGGGGCAATCCAGGGAAAGGAGTAGCGCCCTTCCTTACACCTCGGTGTAGAAGCTGTTTAAAAAGGAGCCCTTGGGTTGCCCTTGATTGCAGTCGCCAACTTTTATTCTTACTTACAAGTAGCTAGATTTGCGCAACGATTTCATTCCATAAACGAAACGACAGTGAGGAAACAATGGTTTTACAGTCATACGATGCTATGATTTGTGACCAATTAGACACGACAAGAGCAGTAAGCAACACGAGGTCAGCACCACAGTAGCCTTGAACCAGACATTGGATATTTTTGAAGATTAGTAGTGTAACAGAATTAGAGCATATTCTTAATTTTGAGTTTTTCAAAAAATGTTTTTATTCAAAAGTAGCAGTGGTTTGAAATTGAAAGTTTTATCAAAAAATTAAAATTTATCAGTGAAAATTTATTATCAGGTTGAAACTCCGTGATGTAGTGGCTTACGAGGTGAAGTACGACAGCGTAGTAAGTGAGTTCGAACCCCAGTCACGTTATTACATTCACTTTTGGACTAATATTCTTGAGAAAGGTATGAACACCCTTATCTCATCAGTTATGGGCAAAATATCGCTACTGTTCGTCTTCGCAGTTTTTATAAAGCCATCAAACTTCGCGGGTTATTTAAAGCCTTTGGCTTTAAATAACCCGCGAAGGTTGATGTGCCATTCAACCAAGAAATCTAACTAAACCAAAGCTTTGAACCTTAAAATATAGTCCCATGAGAATAAGAGAAAATGAGAAGTAAAGAAGTAAATATATTCTCTTGGGTACTAAGATAGATTTAAACAATTTCAAATCTGTCCTCCTTTTTTTAAGGTATGGATCTGAAATTCTTTATTATATTTTAAAGTCTGACGCATGCGCAAAAGCATTTCCCCAACAGAAAAGCAGTACCTCCTCACCCACGCAGTCATATACGTCTTCTCCGCTTCCACCTCGCTAGTCTTGAATAGATTTCTTCTATGATGTGGATTACGCGGATTTAATAATAATTTCACAATAGAGGAAGTAGCTTCTTTGCGTCTTAGCCGCCAACAAGAAACGGGCAAATGAAAATTAATTCAATCACTCAATTTTCTTGAAATAGGATTTGAGTCAAAATAAATAAATGAATTAAAAGAAGAAATTAGTTTTATAAGACAGGCCGTAACCATTCATTTATAATAGATTTTAATATGACCTTGTATATTTGGTTTTAGATATATGTGGTCACTACACGCTACTATTGACAATTATCTAATATCATTGGTTACTATTTAAAATGAAAAATAAAAATAAAAAAGATCATTTTTTTTTATCTAACTTCTTTATTCATATAAATTTCCTAATCCATAAATAACATCAAAATGATTAAATAGTCCGCATCAGAAGCGTAAAA
>CAUZXS010005400.1:0-10000 GCA_963585895.1 Sepioteuthis lessoniana | reverse complement strand
TCCTGGAAGCATCTGTATGCCTAATTACGCCCCATCTCATAAGAGAAGCAAGGACACTCATAAGCGACGTTCTCTTATGGACTCCAAGGCATAGACGCACCGATGTTGGCCGACCTGCAAGGACTTAAATCTATCAGTTCTGTGCTGACACTGGATGCAGTCTGGAAGGAACAGTGGATGATTGAGACGGATGGCGAGAGAAAGAGAGAGAGAGAGAGAGAGAGAGAGAGAGAGAGTCAAGGAATTTCGTGATGTCAGTGTGACTTGATGATGAGATTTAGAGTTAATTTCGAAGCCTGTTCTCGATCTAGCCAATAATTTTTCCTTTTGGCTTCTCTTAGTAAAGCCATATTTCATCATGATTGACTACCTTGTCCAAAGACTGCTCATCTTCCGCATCGAGCAAAAAGAGAAAGAAGCACTTAAGTACTTACCGTTGTTCATTATTTCATAGAAATCCCATTTTCCTGTTTTAAAATATTTCCTATGTCTCTCACATTAAGAACAATGGGTTGCTGGGTGGTAAGTAAAGTTGGCAACCGGAGTCCAGAGCGACCTCAGGGTTCCCTTTTCAATAGCTACTACACCGAGGTGTAGGGGAGGGTGCCACTCAGTTCATTAGATTGCTCCACTTTACCATTGATCCGTACCTTATAATGCTGAGTCTTAAGCAAGGCGGCATCAAGAACCATTTTTGAGTCTTTGGTATGTCTTGACCTGGGATTGAATCCTGGTCTCCCACACCATCGGAGAACACTCTAACCGGATGGTTAATGGATAAGTGTTGGAATAACTTGTACATCTATGAGTGATGAATATGAATTTGAGGAAATTATGGCTGTTAAATTTGTCTCCAATAAATTCAGTGTTAGTAAAACAAATGCAAATCATCTGGTACCGAACACTAACTCTGTTTTATAATGATAATAATATGTATTATTATAATTATTATTTGATCTTCAGTTTTATTTTCAGTAACTTACAATCCTACAATCGTTTCCCAAGACATTAGGTGAAGGAAGTTGGTTATTACATGCATTCTTTGAGTTTATGTCTTTTGCTGCCTCTTTGGGGTAAATATTTTTCAGTCATCCTGTTCCGCTTAGTGCAATTTTTTTGCATTTCATATAGGCTGTGACAGCCAGGCATATTGTTAATGCGTTTATATATCCCTTTCTTGATTATATCCAGTGCTCCCACTATTACAAACACGATGGCAATTTTAATGTTCCACGTTTTCTCAATTTTTATTTCCTGGTCTTTTTATTTACTTACGACATTATTTTCTTTGATTTGCTATGATATTTTGGCACTGACATATCAAATAGAAATCATGTGTCCCTTTTATAGTCTCTAACCAGTCCGTAAAAAAGATGTTATGATGTGTTGTTAGATCACCAGTAGATATTTTATGAAATAAAAAACAAGAGAGGAGATTATATATACAGAGAAAGGGAGGAGCGCTAACGGGTTGATCAATAAATCAGCGTCCATATTTCAAACATATCATATTGCGTAAGATACGTTCAATAATACATCTTTTGTAAGTCCTGATGATGGTGTATTGAAACTGAAACGTTATAACATCAATGTTCTTTCAAATTAAATTCTTCACTTTGGATAACTTTGTTTTTCAAATTTTTCTATACATTATCGGCTTATTATCTATAATTTATTTCCACTCTTTAACCCCTATATCAAGTCTTTTGCTCTTTGTTTTTCTATCAATTTGGATGTCGAGGTCCCAGAGAATAATATCATCTTTGGCTTCTGTTATTGGTTCTGGTTTGGTTTGGTTTGGTTTTTTGGTTTATGGCATATCAACCAGTTACTTAAAACAAATTCTGTTTATACATATATATTTAACATATATGATTTGTAATCGCATATTTGGTAGATAACATTTTAACAAGTCAGAGCTCATTTGTTTGCACACAGTTGAATGGTTTCAAATATTAGTATCGAGCACTAGAAGATATATTAGATATTAGTATTTTGTTTGTACACAGGAAAGTGGTTTTGTTTGGTTTGGTTTTATGGCAAATCAACCATTGCAGGTTATTAATGCCAAATCCATTTTTGAACGTATAAACAGTTCTATTTCAAGAAATTCAGTTTAGCATATATAAACAGTTCTATTTCAAGCAATTAAGTCTAGTATCAGTACACTGTTTTGTTTTATTTTACCCATAAATAGAACTCCATCAGATGTTACCTCTCCGGGGCAGAGTGAACCTGGGAGCGATGGCCACGAACGGGTACTCCAAATTCCCCAAAGCTCCAGTATTACTGGAGACTCACCATCAGATTGTTTAGTATCATATCCAGGACACGAATTGTGGTGGGATGTTTACCCTTCTGGAGAGATGCAGTCTATGTATTTTACAGCCCCAACCGACTGGGCAAGTCTGGCTGGTGTATCTACCATTTTTTTACAATCCATTGAATTTACGTCCTTTCCATTGAATTTAATATTTTATTTTACCATGTTTTCCTTATTTTCTATCAGTGTTAGGATTGGGCAACCGGTCACTAGTTGGTCAATTGATTCAGTTTATTATTATATACTCTTTTAGAGTTTTTCATGTCAGTGTCAGCAGATGGATTTCACTGGAGTTTGAGTGGCAGCAAGTCTCCTCAAGTCTCCAGGACTGTTCTCAGTATTCTGGCCTTCTTCAATAATGATGTCGTTTAGATGGTCTCCGCTCGTCCGCCAACTTCCAAATCCTCTAGGCCCTTTAATAATTCTTTAGTTACAGTGCCAAAAGCACCAATCACAATTGGTACAATCGTCACTTTCATGTTTCATAGTTTTTTCAATTCTCTAGCAAGGTCGAGGTACTTATCCATCTTTTCACATTCTTTAAGTTTTACTCAGTTTATTATAATTATTATTATTATTATTATTATTATTATTATTATTATTATTATTATTTTCTCCATGTAAAGAATCTCGAGGGAGAGAACGTTAAATGTAATCATTGTTCGACAAGATATAGCGACGAACAAAAGGTTAGTCTAGGTTTGGCGCGAATTACACTTCCTGTGTCCTCCAATATGTCGGTAGTTAGAAGCCCTGCATGTTTCGAATCAAGCACCGATATCGTACGGCTGCCGTAGTTCTGCTATTCGGAGTGGAGGCAAGAGAAGAATAAGACGCGCCCATTTTTAACGAGAAAACAATTCTCAATTTTCAGCGAATCCTCTTCTTTAGTTTCAACCATTGGTCATCCTTTCCTTTCCACACAATTTAAACATCACGTTAGTTGCTATTTTAACTATTTGTTGTTGTTTTTAATTCATTTTTTCACCTTCTTCTTCAAAACACGCATATTCAGATTACAGGAGCAGTCATAAGGTTCCGTTTCTCTCATTTTTCCCTCCTTATCTTTTGTTTTTCATACTTACTTTCTTCTCATTTCTGTGTGTGTGTGTGTGTGTGCGTTTTTTGTTTTTTTGTTTTTCCTCTGAGAAAAACTCTCAAACATTTCTTTAAAATCAATGGTTCTCTTATTTTTCTCACGTAACAAAATTTGATACATCTATTCGTCTGGTCCAGTCGGCTGGGACTGGAAAATACGCCGATTGCATCTCTGCTGAGGGGTAAGACTTCCCCAACGAATATCCTGGATATGATACTAAACAATCTGATGGTGTGGCTCCTTTAATGTCAGAGCTTTGGGGAATGCTGAGTACTCCAATATTCACTCTGTTCGGTCCTATCTATGGGTTAAATATAACTAAACTATGTGCTTATGCTATTCTAAATTATTAGAAATAGACCTGTTTTGACATTTAAACTGTGGGTGCACAAAAAAGCAGTACTTATGCTAAACTGAATTGTTTGAAATAGAACTGTTTATACGTATAAAAATGGATTTGGCATTAAATAACCTACATTGGTTTATATGCCATAAAACCAAACCAAAGTAAACCAAATTCTGTTCGTTCTGTTTGTAAAGAAAATATCTAATAACATTATTAAGTTGATACTGAGTAATGACAATGAAGAACGTTCATATACAGAAATTTACTCAGTCCCCTGATTGATTGATTGATTGATTGATCTTAACGGCATGGCAACTCGTCTAGGATTAACTTATGCCTAGTAGTTAGGGAAGTGCATTCATTGTACATTTATATTTATATTTATTCTTTTGAGATATTTTCCAGTGTACATGGAGCCTAACGCTTTAATACTTTTGCCATAATACATTTGATATTATAAAATTGCAATATTTGAATTCTATAAAGCAACCAAAGAGTTACCTTCCCTTGTCTGCAAGGCTTAGAATATGTAGCCTGTATCCTTTCCTGAAAGGCAAGCCACCACCTGCCAAAAGAGCGTGTTCTGAGTATGACATAAAATGTATCTAGTTGCGAGACTTTAGTTCTGGAATTCTGAGGAATGTGATGAGAACTCCGTCATATCCATTACTCGTTCCTCATTTCGCGTAGTATTACCTCGTAGGGTCCTATTTATGGGTTATAGAGATATGTTTGAAAGTTATTAGTATTTGATAAAAATACTTGATATAACCGTGCGGCGAAAAACTTTAGAAACTACACAAAAATGATATAAATATAGACGTACGAGGAACGCAATTCCCTTGACACTAGGCATAAAAAGACCCTTAACCCTTGAAATTCCATGAAAATCAATAAATAGATAAATTGATAAATAAACATATAAATAAATGATTTACCAAACAGTTGGAAAGAATTATTTAGAACACCCAAAAAAGTTATGGAAATAAATTCTTCAAGTCCCATTTTCTGAATTTATTTAGATTTAAAAATATATTTGTACTGATTATTGTTCGTAGAAAGCAGATCACACCTAAACTTTAATTGTTTGAGGAGATATCGATCTTAATGAGCTACATTTTTAGATAAGTAAATTCAGACCTCATCTTTATCCGACCTTATTCGAGACACTTTAGATGAACATCAAATAAATTGTTTTAAGAAATACAACAGCATTTTACGAAAACGAAGAAATTAAACTTTGAAGAACTTTCTTTTTTATCACAATCCAGCTTCTGTCCATCTATTTATCTGCCAGTTTATTTGTAGTCTCCTCTTGGTTATCTCCCTTTTGCATCTATGTTTCCATAACAAATCATTTGTATATTATTTCACTTATTGTTTCTTTCTTCTGCATTAATAATCTCGTTTTTCCTTCTTTAAAATCTACCTTTCCATACTTTTCCCTTTCCCTCTACTTCACTGATTCAACTTTCATGCCCTCTTTTATCTACATTTAAACACCTCCATCTTTTTTTTCATTGTCGGTCAGTTTCTTCATTTCCAGTGAAAAATTCTTTTTATTCACTTACATCATTTTTTAACGTTTCCGTAGTCTCTCGTGTTTTTCGTCCTCCCTTCAAATCTATTTGCTTTCTTTCTCCCGCTCTCTCTTTCTCTCTCTCTTTCTCTTTCTCTCTCTCTCTCATTTATGTGCCTTTCGGGTGCGCACGCGCGTGAGCGCGCACACACACACGCACACATATATATGTGTGTGTGTGTTTTCTTCATTCCTTTAAGTCGATTTACCCCCTTCACTTCTCTTTCTTTCACACACACACACACACACACACACACACATAGTTTTCCTTCATCCCTTCCAGTTGATTTTCCTCCTTTACTTCTCTCTGTCTCTCTCTCACTCTGTCTGTCTGTCTGCCTTATTTATGCGCCCCCGTGGGTGTGAGCGCGCACACACACACACACACACATACACACACACACATATATATATGTGTGTGTGTTTTCTTCATTCCTTTAAGTCGATTTACCCCCTTTACTTCTTTCTCTCTCTCTCTCTCTCTCTCTCTCTCACACACACACACACACACACATATATATATATATACTTTCCCTGAGGAATTTTTCTTTGTTTCCATAAATTCCTCTAGATTCAGTCTTTTCATCAGTCTCTTTTCTGGTTCATTCGTCCGTTTTCTCTTTTTTTTTTCTCTTACTACACGTACGCATGCGCGTCTAAAACTAATTTCCTGTTAAGATCCATAAGACTAATAACTTATTTGGCTTTCTTGGGCAAATTAGCCAGCACATTCTGACTACGATTCCAATGTCTTGACTGTACTGCGTCTTTCCTCTCTTTTGTTGCGGACCATAGAGTAGTGTGCTGATGCCGCCCTCGTTCGTGTGAATGGCTTGATTGCTTCAATACGGAATTAGACTGCCTCATGTCCCTGATGGCACATGGATGTACAGACTGAGACAAAACGAGAGAAGGAGTCAACAAAGAAAGGAAACGAAATGGAGGAAGAAAAAGGAATAAGGAGAAAAAAATGAAGGATGAAAATATGAAAGAAGACAATTGAAGGAAAAAATAGGGAGTGGCTATGGAAGACAGACTTTTAGAGCTGACATAAGTTTGTTAACAGACAGAAGACTGTCGCAGAGTTTGCTGGAAATGTTTATCATGCGCAAATTGATTTAAACGAGCATTTTAATACTGTTTAATAAAATTTTAAAAAAGAGAACTATTTTTTATCAAGATTGACTTATTGATTGATTTTAAAGGTATGTTAATCCGTCAAGGGTGATCTTATGTCTTGATGTTTGGGAACACGTTCAATGTCTGCTCATATTTATATTTTTTGCATACTTGCTTAATGTCTTTTTGCACGCTGCCCAATTAAATACAAATACATTTTTAAGCAGATCTATTTCATCAATACATAGGAGCCTAAAAGGCAGTAACTTTCTGGATAAAAGTGAACCTAAGAGTAATGGCAGTGAATGGGTTCTCCACATTCCCAAGATCTCCTGGTGCAGTTTAGTTTCTTATCAATGACACATCTTTTTTGGAGAGTAAGGGGGTCTCACCCCTCTGAAAAGAATACAGTCAACTTGCTCTGGGCCGAAGTGACAGTGGACAGCCGGAAAGACAGCAACCAGGAGCATGGTGGACCAGCACTCCATTTTGTATATTTCCTAGAAACGCTACGACGAAACACGACAGAACACACCCCAGGGAATCCCGAGAGGGGGGGGCATGAGATTCCGGATTGGACGGACCTCACAATACCGACCCCTAATTTCGATCAAAGGATTACGAGAAAGATTTGCGACTGTGGGGAAGAATGCAAAAATCAGCGTGGCCTTAAAATACACCAGGCCAAGATGAAATGTATGGATGAGAGAGGTCATATGTTACGCACAGTTTTACGCCCTGGTGAGACGAGTATTTTTAATTCAGAGATGTTGCCCACGTTTCAATTTTATGTCAGTACGCACCTCATTTCAAGCTCAGTCGGCTGGGGTTGTAGAATGCACCGACTTCATCTCTGCAGAGGGGCATGACTCTTCCAATTAATATCCTAAATACGACTCTAAACAATCAGATGGTGAGGCTCCATTAATGTTGGAGCTTTGGGAAATGCAGCATACCCGTACCCCTTCATTGCCATCGCTCCCAGGTGAACCTGATAGGATCCTATCTATGTGTTAAATAAAACTAAACTATGTGCTTATGCTATACTGAATTGTTAGAAATAGATCTGTTTTGGCATTTAAACTGTGTGTGAACAAAAAGCAGTATTAATTCTAAACTGAATTGTTTGAAATAGAACAGTTTATAAGTATAAAAATGGACTTGGCATTAAATAACCTACAATGGTTGATATGCCATAAAACCAAACAAAACCAAACCAAATTCTGTTCGTCCTGTTAGTAACGAAAATATTTCATCGCATTATAAAGTTTGATACAGAGTAATAACACAAAAGAACATTCATATGCACAAATTTACTCTATCACCTGATTGATTGATCATAACGGCATGACATCTCGCCTAGGATTAACTCAAGCCTTGTAGTTAGGGAAGTGCATTCATTGTACATTTATATTTACATTTTTTCTTTATGAGATGTTTTTCGAGTGTATCTGGTGCCAAACGCTTTGATAGTATTTAATTTTGTCAAAATATGTTTAATATTATAAAATTACAATGAAATCTATAATGCAGCCAAAGAGTTACCTTTCCTTGTCGGCAAGGCTTAGTATATGCAGCCTGTATCCTTTCCGGAAAGGTCCCACCCCTCTGAAAAGAATACAGTCAGCTTACTCTGGGCCGTACCTATGTAGCATTTTTGATTAAAATTTGTCGGTTGTATTTCAAGTTTTGTGTCAGTACGCACCTCATTTTAAGCCCAGTCGGCTGGGACTGTAGAATACACCAACTGCATTTCTGAATAGGGGTAAGACTCCTCTCCCAACGAATGTCCTGCATATGACACTTAACAATGTTATAGTGAGGCTTCTCTGATATTGGAGCTGTGGAGAATGCGGAGTAACCCTTCATTGAAATCGCTCCCAGGTCCACTCTGACCCGAACAGGTAGCACCAGATAGGGTCCTATCTATGGGTCAAATAAAACTATTTGACTATTTAAACTGAGAGCAAGCAAATGGCTTATGATAAATTGAATTGTAAGAAATAGAATCATTTGATCATTTAGCTATGTCTAACTACAAAATGTGTTTACAAATCATATATTCCATATATATATATATATATATATATATATATATGTGTGTGTGTGTGTGTGTGTGTGTGTGTGTGTGTGTGTGTGTGTGTGTGTGTGTAAAACAGGATTTGGCATGAAATAAGCTACAATATTTGATATACCATAAAACACACCAAACGAACAACTCATTTCGACCAAATGTTGCTAACCTAGTATAATTCATTGAACAGAATAATCTGCATTTTAAACTTAAACTAAGAGAAAAATTGACACACAACTTGAGAGGTGGGGACTGCTATTTCCAGCTGTTGCAATCAAATGCAGATTGAAAGCATGAATACTCCTAAGAAAAAGTCAACAGAGAGAGAGAGAGAGAGAGAGAGAGAGAGAGAGAGAGAGAGAGAGAATATCGAAACATAGTAAAAAATCTACTTGAATTCCAAGTTAAATAAATAAGTTAACAACACACTGTGTATATCTTGCTCCACTAAGCTGTTTCGCAGGACTTTTTAGATACCGTTACTCGTTCAGTTTACAAGCCTGGATACAATTATTATTATAAAAGTTTTAACATGTAAAGAACATTCGTTGCGGCGAAAAGTTTTCTCTATTCATTGCTCATAGAAACTCAAGTGAACAGTTAAAGTTATATGAAAATGAGATGACCCGAAAAAGTGTCTTCTAGATATCCCTATATATATATATATATATATATATATATATATATATATATATATATACATATATTAGTGTGGTAACTAGCGTAATAACCTATTTTCGTGTGGCGGCCTTTTATTTCGTTAATCTAAATTTCCTATGCACTAGCGTTGAGTTCCATTTTCTTTGCTAGTGTTTCTCCGGTTCAGAAAATACTTAATACTTAATTTTTGAATTACAAACTATTAAAATCTGAATAGCGTTTTGAGTGTGCATTTCTAGATGTGAGTGTGCGTATGTTTTTTGTGTTAAAATATATGTGGGTGAATGTGTAAGTGTCTACGTGAAAGAATTTCAGGGTATGTGTGTTTTTTTCTCTCTTCATGTTTAGTGATTTTTGTGTATATATATACCATATTTACTCAACCCCTCCGCTCGGGCAGGATATGACACAAGGTCAATCTTTTTAAGCGGAGTTTAACAGGTTTGAATTCAGAGTTTTCCTTCTCCTAGACTAGTTGCCTCACCAAGGCTGAAAAACCTAGTCTGCCCTACTATTTACTCATAGCTGGAGGGAGAATAATTGGATTCATACCTTTCCCAAGGTTATTAGTGCTATGTGAAATGCAATCAGTCTCGTCCAGGATTTGAACTCGTGTCGCCGTGTCCATTTCCTACGACGATAACCAGTACACCACGGGCACTTGTGTGTATATATATATGTGTGTGTGTGTATGATTTTCTGTGTTTCTGTGTACATGAGATGGTGTATTTTTTTGTGTTTGCATGTGTGTGCGAATGCGTATTTTTATGGGCATAAAAATATGTAATTATATGCGGGTT
>CAUZXS010005399.1:67500-85000 GCA_963585895.1 Sepioteuthis lessoniana | reverse complement strand
TGGATAGTTAGTGAATTTCAATGCTCTATGTCTAAAATATAAAAACTGATTCCTGTCTTTTCTTTTCGCTGTTTGTATTCTGGAATCCTAACAAGTTTTCACAAAGATTTGAAGACTATTCCAAAGTGTAATAACCATAACGAAATATTTCTGGTTTGGTTTCTTTATTTTAATAGCATATCAACCTTCAAGGTTTATTTAATGCCAATCCCAACTTTGTAGAAGAACATTAGTGTTACTATTTAACTTTGTGCTTGGGAAGTAAGGGGGGTTCATAACTTGCCCAATGGTATTCGTCTGAAAGTTAATGTAATAGCAGAAATGGATTTTGAACTTATTTACACTGTTGTCACAGTCCAGCATATTAGCCACTATGCAATGAGGACTCACCCCTAAATATTTTTGAATTTATTACATTTTTATTATTGAGCAAGTTCATCTGAAAATATTTTTGGGGGTATGTTTTCTAGATTATTTTTAAAACTTTATGATTAATTAATTACTCAGCCCAGTCGGCTGGGACTGAAGAATACACCGACTGCATCTCTGCCAAGGAGTAAGACTCCCTACCTATGTACCTATGAGTGTCCTGCATATGACATTAAATAATCTAATGGGGAGACTTCAGTAATGCTGGCGTTTTGGGGAATGTGGAGTGCCCCTTCATTTCTATCTTTCTCAGGCTAAGAGTGGTAGCACCTGAAAGGGTTCTATCTATGGATCAAACAGGACTGTTTGGCAATGAAATTGTGTGGAAACAAATGTCTTATGCTAAATTGAATTGTTGAAAATAGGGCTGTTTGATCATTTAACTGTGTAAACAAATGACTGATGTTTAATTGAATTGTTAGTGATACAGAGCAATATATGGAATCATTTAACTGTGTGTAAATAAATGAATTTTGTTGGATAGAATAATTAGTGTTAAATAACAATACTAGTATCTACTTCACTGTCTGCAAACAAATGATTATTATTGAATAGATTTATTAGTGTTAGCAATACTTGAAACCATTTAACTATGTGAAAACAAATGATTAATATTGAATAGAATTATTTGTATTAGATAGAAATACTTGAAACCATTTGACTGTGTGAAAAAAATTCTTCAGGCTCATTTAAAAATGTTATTAACAAAATGTGTTTACAAATCATATGTATTTAATATAGATGTATAAAAAGATTTGGCATTAGATAACCTACAATGGTTGATATGTCATCAAACCCAACCAAATCATATATTTAATATTTATGTATATAGAGGATTTGGCTTTAAAAAACCTACAATGGTTGGTATGCCATAAAACCAAACCTAACTAAATTAATTATTATCTTTGTTCCTTGGTCTGTTGGCTGGGCTCAGAATATGCTGTACCCCTGCAGAGGTGGTAAGACTCCTCCAAAAAAAGGAGTGTGTACTGGGTATTGCACAAAACTGTATTGTTGATGAGGCTCTAGTTTTGGAACTCTTGGGAGTGTAGAGTGCCCCTTCATTGCCATTACTCCCAGGTCCACTTTTACTTTGTGTGGTAGTACCGATTAGGGTCCCATCAATGGATCAAATAGAACCGTTTAAAAATTATTAGTATTCTATAGGTCCATTAGCAATAAAAACTCTTAAGAAGCAACTACACAAATAATGTAAATATGAATGTACAATGAACATGATTCTCTAACCTCTGGGCATAAAATAACCCTAGACGGGTTGACATGTCATCAATCAATGAAATTGCTATAATGGCTTGTTACATTTAATTTATGAAATTTATCTGTTAATGTAATGACTACTAAGGACAAAACTGGTTTTAGGGTTTCATTCCCCAAACGAATCGATGATATGAGGGAAGCCACCTTACTCAATTACATGTCAATTTTCATAAAGTTATATTCATAGAAAATATGAAACCTGTGCTTTTTAGGCCCCCCTCCCCAGGTTGTAGGGTTTGAAGGGGGTAGTATTCACTGGTTCTAGCTATGGGACAGTGGTAGTACCAGATAAATTTAAAAAAAAAACATTTAAAAAAAGTAATTATAAATGATGTTCTTAAAGTAATGCCTTTTATTCATATTTGTGGAAGCTGCAAGAGATACTGGGAAAACAGTAACTCAATTAGATCAAGCGAGTTTTCAGTTACAAGACTATTTTTCCACATAGTCGCCACCATTGTTGTTTTTTTTTCATTGTTGGAGCTACCCTTGTTCTATTCTACCTTTTGTCCCATAATCAATACTACATTGAGTATATGATATTAATCTGCTAATGTATCAACTCTTATGACTCAGAGGGAGTACAAAATGAATAAAAGCATTAAAATAAAAAGAAAAAAAACAATTACAAATAGTAAACTATTTCTTTTATATAATATTTGATACATTTGCATATAAACTTTTATGTACAAATATATCAAGTGTTATTGGTCAGAGGTTGTAAAAAGCAAAATGAATCTAAAAAACAAATTATGAATAATATACTACTTCTATTCTATGATCAAGCCTGCATTTAGTATATAAAATTGATTTCTGAATATATCAAGTTTTATGGGACAGAGGCAGTGTAAAGAAAATAATTACAAAATAAATTAAACAAAACAATTGTAAATGATATACTACCACTCTCCCATTAGCAAGGCTACATTTAGTGTTTAAAGTGGATCATGAAATATATAAAATTTTATGGGACAGAGGTGTATCAACGCATAACATAATGGTTGGTTCTCTAAGCTTCTAAGGAGACAATCATTTGGAGGTTGCAGGTTCAATCCTGACTGCAGGTGAGTAACAATACAGGAATTCTTAACACTTGTATCCGGTTACGGTTAACGGAATCAGAACAGGCGACCCCCATGGATTCAATAAAGGACATAGTTCAAAGTTCCATGTAGATTCCTGAGTTCAACAAACACCTGAAGAAGGCTGGAGGATATTGGCTGAAATGTTGTGAAAATAACAAAGATGAAGGCAATAGTCCAAAAACCCTTAATGATAAAAATCATCAAGCTTCGTCTTAGAAATTAAGACAGCTAAATTGACTTGTGTGAAATAGAACTGTTTCATCATTCAACTGTGTATAAATAAATGATTGATGTTTAATTGAATTGTTTGTGATACATAGCAATACTTGAAACTATTTAACCCAGTTGACTTATGTTTACACATCATATATCTAATATATATGTGTAAACAGGATTTGGCATTAAATAATCAATAGTGGTTGATATGCCATAAAACCAAGCTCAAACCTTATTAATGCTACATTTGTTGTATATAATATAAATATTATGTGTTTATAAAAATTATGTTCAAATGTATCATATTTGGGGGGGACAAAAGTAGAAGATTGGATAAAAGCAAAAAATTCCCACTTACCAAAAGAAAACAATTACATATTATATACTACCTGTGTCCCATAATTGTTATGTCATATATGAAATTTGTATGCTATTAGAACTACTATGGGACTGGGCTAGCATAATTTATTTTGGTATCAGTTCATCTGCATTGTACACTTTTTTTTTTTTTTTGTATGATATTCTTCTGAATTTCTTATTGACATACATATATAAAACAAAGCCAAAACTTAAATATATCCTGAAATTTTAAAAGAAAGATGTTGGAGTGGTTTCTGATAAAACTATTGGGCAATTCTTTTTGTTTTTATTAATAACTAATTAAATGGAGAAAATAGACATTGTATGTGTTGTGATGTTCCTGGCTTGAAAACCTTCACATAACTAATAGCAAAGGCAATAAGTGCATGCTTACTGACACTTTAGGGAACAGGTTGGGGGGAGCCTCACAAAGAGGAGGGGGTAGCATACTACTAATGGAATATTCAGCAACAAAAATTGGGTGGTTGCCAATACTGAAAGGATCAAATAATTTTCACTTGAATATATGCAGTTGTCATATAGATTTATTGCTAAAGAGATAGCTAATTAGTTTTTATCTAGGGTCTGTTCTAGAGTCCTGTTGATTTATAAGGGCAACCCGGCAGTTGGGAATAGTTCTTGTTACAAAGGTATTGGATAAAAGAAAAAAAAAAAATGAGTAACATCTTGTAATTATTCTTTTATCAAAATTTCTAAGATGAAGCTTGATGATTTTTATCACTTAGAATATTCAGATTACTGACCTGATCTTTATTGTTATAATCACAACGTTTCGACCAATGTGTCCTTTGGCCTTCTTCAGGTGTTTCATGTTGAAGCCCACACAGAACCTTGAAACAAAGCCTTTATTTTTATCTAATCCACAGTGATACAGCTGTAATTCTGTTCACCATGAGCAGGTACAAGTGTACATCATCATCATGTCACGCTGGTAGCACGGATATCCCTGACCCTCTCTCACCACTTTTCCCTATCATTCATCACCCTAGGCAGGTCTACAGGACAACATCCCATATCCTCACATAGTTACTGAATGTATGTTCGTGCTGGTCGTCCTGCTTTTGCATGGCCATGTGTGGGGGTCCATAAGAGTACATCACTTATGAGTTCGTCCCTGCTTCTCCAGCAGTGTCCTGCATGTCTGGTTCGTCTAACTTGAATAGTTTTCGTGATAGGAGGCAGGTGGCCGTACAGTTGGTGTCTTGTGGGGTGTTGCCGCCAGGACTTGTTCAAGATTGCTCGCAGCATTCTTGTGTAATTGCTGTCTAGCTTCTTCAGCCGTTTTGTTAGAGTCCTTGTAGTGCATCCATATAGCAGTATCAATGCAACCGCTGCATGGAAGAAACTGCGTTTCATTTTATTGGTTAGGTCTGATTTCCATATAATCGATAGCCAAGTGTTAAGTCATAGTAAGTATTCGTCATTATTCTTACCTGTTGTTGGGATTGAACCTGCAACCTCCCAGATGATTTCACACCTAAAGAAGTCTGAAGGACATATCGGCCAAAACATGAGTATAACAGTAAAGATAAGGTCAACAGCCTGAATAGTCTAAGTGATAAAAAAACATAATTATGTGTGCGTACCACTTGCTTATATATAATATATGCACCTAAATTGGAGCTTAGAAAATCTGAAAAAAAAAAAAAAATGTATCATGTATATAATACAGACTGACTTAGTAGAATTTGTATCAGCTAAATTTAACATTTGTTCATATAGATTAAATGTAAAAAATTATATAGTTTATTTATCTTTTGAAATAAAACATTTATACAGTATTTAGAACAAATACAGGTTCACACAAAAATTCAACAAACCAGCCATGAAAACCAGCCCTACAAAACAAACAAAATCCTTCTAATAACATGAAACAGATGAATTGATTTCTGGCTGAAATAATAAAAAGAATCTTTAAAAACTTCAAATATATTTTACTCCCCATTCTTTGAAAATATTTTTTTGTTTCAATAGTAAAATTTTGATAAAATAATTTTTTGCTATTTTTTGTGGTAAAAATAAACAAAATCATAAACACACATTCTAAAGGCTATTTTTCTGTTGCAGCATAAAACAGAAGTGTTTGTTACACTTTAGTTAATTTGGATAATAGATATAACTTGTATTGAATCATACTGTACTGAATATTGTGATGCATGTAGCTGTATAAAATGTTAATATTTAATTCTTATGTATAATATACAACTCTAACTTTGAGGCATAAAAATGTGGGGGTGGAAAATGTGTTTTTAATCATTAAGGGTTTTCAGGCTATTATCTTCGTCTTTATTGTTATTTCCACTATCTTTCGACCGATATGTCCTCTGGCCTTCTTCAGAATTTTATCAAACTCAGGAACCTACACGGAATTTCAAACTACGTCCTTTATTGAATCCATGGGGGTTGCCTGTTCTGATTCAGTTAGCCATAACTGGGTACAAGTGTTAAGTATTTCTGTATTGTTACTCGCCTGTAGTCAGGATTGAACCTTCAACCTCCAGATAGGTGTCTCTCAGAAGCTTAGGGAACCAATGCTTATAACCGTTACACTATGAGTCCTGTTGGAAATAACAATAAAGATGAAGACAATAGTCCAAAAACCCCTAATGATAAAAATCATCAAGCTTCATCTCAAAAATTCAGACATGGAAAATCTATGTTATACACAAATATGGAGAAAAATTGAAAAACATTATTTACTTCTACATAAATAAGTATGGTACAATGTCCATTGCAGTGAAGACACTTTTAAGGTGGTGAGAAACTCTAAAAATGTTAAATATTTGTGGACTTTTGCAATGAGAAATTCCAAAAGATTTTTTTTCTTCTCTTCGTGTGAGTCATGACTTAGTAACTGTTTTCAAAACAGTACTTCTAAAGCAGATGATGATATTTTCTCTCGCCTACAAAGGCAGACTGATAATTGTTGTACTTCTCACTTTGTCTCTCACAAAGGTCTCCTCTATATGTCCCAATCTATTGTGTCATTCTGGTTCTCTTCCAACAGTTGTCCACAAACTTTCCTTGAGACTTAGCATGTGTCCCTTATATACATGATAATTCATGCATATTCATAAGCAATTGTAACATATGTACTTGAACCTACACTAAAATCATATGACAAATTGCTGCTTCCATGAAAGACACATGAAGCCGCACATTCTTTTTGTTTCATGTAAATGAAAGTTGTCACATTCCTCACTGATATCTTGATCATAAGAGTGACAGCCAAAGGCTGGTCTTTTTATTCTGGTGCTCCTCAGGGGCAGGGTAGCTGCAACCTCTTCTTCGATTGAGTCGTTCGAAGAGATGAGTGAAAGTAGTCACATTTATACTTGGATGTTTGGCAAAATAACCTCAAGAAAATATCAGGATTTATTGCCTATCTCTAGGAAAAGCCACGTGTGTGTGTGTGTGTGTGTGTGTATATCATTGACAACTGTGGAAGTAGGGCTTTTCCCAAAGAGATATTCTTTCAAGGTGATCTATTTCTAAGAAATAAAAATTCTCTCAAAGTCATTTGGCTTTGGTTGGACCCAACGTCCTACCTTGAATCATCATGAATAATTACTTTAACTCACTTTTATAGTTTTGTTTTTATTTTCATGTCTTAAACTGTTGATTTAGATAAATTTTGCTGACAGTATTCACAATAATGTTACATCAAAAAAGAAAATAATGCAGCTAGTTATTTTGGGTCCATGAAAACCAGCCCTACAAAACAAACAAAATCCTTCTAATAACATGAAACAGATGAATTGATTTCTGGCTGAAATAATAAAAAGAATCTTTAAAAACTACAAATATATTTTACTGCCCATTCTTTGAAAATATTTTTTGTTTCAATAGTAAAATTTTGATAAATAATTTTTTGCTATTTTTATAATTATACTATATGAGGAGAATTTAGGTTTGTGATCTATTCTCCTAACCCAAACATTGAATGGTTAACATCAAAGATTCTAGTGGCACCTGAAACCAGCACTTAACCTGGGACAAAAAACTTCTTTTGAAAAATACAACAGATAAAGAAATTGTTTTGGTTTTCATAGAAAGGTCAGTTGTCAAGTATCAGCTGTGAAAACCTGCATGGAGATTTGATGAACTGTATTTAGAAAAAAAATGTAGTTAGACACTAAATTTTTTTTTATATTCTAAATGAAACATATAGTAAGTAAGTAAGTAAAGTTGGCGACCATAGTCGAGGGCAACCCGAAGGCTCCCTTTTCGATAGCTACTACACCAAGGTGTAGGGGAGGGTGCTACTCCTTCCATATGAGCCTGAGTAATATTAATGGCCTTGAGTCACTGCTGATATATAGTTATTGACAAAATTTAGTGCAGTTGTGGCACAAGGTCAGAAGTATTGAACACCTCATAAGAATCAAACTCAATGCAACCCAGTCAGCTAGGGCTGTAGAATATGCTGACTGAATCTGTGCAGAAGGGTAAGACCCCTTCCCCAATGAGTGTCCTGGATATGACATTAAACCATCTGATTGCAAAGCTCCAACTCTGGAACTTTGGGGAATATAGAGTACCCTTTCATTGCTTCCAGATCCACTCAGGTCTGGAGTGGTAGCACCTTAGGTTAAATTAAATTGTTAGAAATAAAACTGTTAAATCATTTAACTGTGTATAAAGTAATGACTAATGTTTAATTGAACTGTCAATGATACATAGCAATACTTGGAACAATTTAAGTAATGAGTAATGTTACATAGAATAATTAGTGTTAAATAGCAATATTTGAAACTCTTTAACTGTATGCTTAAATGGAATTGTTTGTAGTATATAGCAATGTTTGAAACTATTAAATAGTGTGCAAATAAAACTATCTTAAAATAAATAGCAGTATTTGAAACAAATGATGAATACTAAATAGAATTGTTTAGGATTGAATATTTGGAATCATTTGTGCAAAAAATAGTAATATTTGTGCGCAAACAAATTAGCTCTGACTCATTTAAAAATAAGACCGCCTACAAACTATTGACTCATAAATCATATGTATAACCATTTTAACTGTATGCAAACAAATGAGTTCTGGCTTGTTTAAAAATGTTGTCTAAAAACTATGAATTCACAAATCTTATATGTATAAAGAGGATTTAGCATTAAATATCCCAGAAGGGTTGATATGCCATGAAACCAAACCAATGTTATTGGCCTACTAGCTTAAATTGCTAATCATTACACCTTACAAGGTGCCAGAAAAATGCTTTGTGGCAAGCTATTTGTGGTTGTTATAAATTGAGAAAATCTGTATTCTGCTGAAGTATCACATGACCAGATATAATTTGATCACTTAGCTATGAAGATTTTTTGCTAATTAAACAAAAAAAGAAAGTATAAAGAAAAGATTTTTTTTTTTATGCAACTTTTGCTAATTTTTTCATTGACCTTTAAGAATGCATCACATTTGGCTGGATAATTAACAGTATATTGGGAATTTACGTACCCATTCATCATAAAACACTAATGACTAGATAATCTGGAAACTTGAGTGTCATCATTATGATTATACTCCTTGCGTGTTTTTTTACATTCATAGTAATTTGAGGTTTTTACTGGAGTCCAAGTGATAGCAAGTCTCTCAGCTCTCCAGGACTCTTCTCAGTATTATTGCTGGTCTCAACAGTGCTGTGATCTGGACAGTATTAATTCTACCTCAGATTTCTAGTATCTCTATTCTTTTTAAATTTAAAAAAAAAATTTTTGTAGGTTCTTGGGGATTGTTCTGAGTGCTCCAACTATGATTGGTACTGCTGTCACCATCATGTTTCACAATTTTTAAAACTCTCTGGCAAGGTCCAGATATTTCTTGAGTTTTTTTTTTTTTTTTCTACTTTTCCTTTGTTTTAATTCTGTGAATTGCTGGAATGGTAAAGCCCACTCATTCTTATTTACTTATTTGTGGTTTATTTCCTAACAATCAGCTGAGTTAATGGTCACACCAAACATTGGCATAATGGTTAGAGTGTTCGGCAATGGCCTAGGAGACCTGGGTTCAATCCCAGATCAAGTTGTACCAAAAACTCAAAAAATGGTACTTGATGCCTTCTTGATTAACACTCAGCATTATAAGGTATGGATCAAGGGTAAAGTGGAGCAATCCAGGGAAAGGAATAGTGCCCTTCCCTACACCTTGGTGTAGTAGCTATCGAAAAGGGAGACTTGGGGTCACCCTCAACAATGGTTGTCAACTTTCTTTACTACTTAACTTTATTAATGCCAAACGGTGTGTGTGTATATATATATATATATATATATATATATATATACCACCCTCCCACCATACACATGTATATTGATATTGCGTTTTTGGTTAATGGCATATTAACATTTGTGGGTTATTTTAATGTCAAAGTGATCCCTGTAGAAGAATAGTTGTGGTACTATTCAACCATATCTAAGGGAAAAGGGAGTTTCATACCTTTCCCAAAGATATGAGTATGTATATATACACACAAACACACAGATTGAAATGGAATGAGAAAGAAAAAGACAGTTTGAAAAAACAGACTGACATTTTGATAGACATCTAGCATCATATGCTAATCTGTTTTTTAAAACTGACTTTTTCTTTCTTTTACACACATGTGTATATATATATATATATAGAGAGAGAGAGAGAGAGAAATTTTGAAATATGTAGATTTTAAATGTATGCATAAAAAATATGCTTTTGGATAAAAATGTGTTAAAAAAAACAAAAAGAAATTCAGAATATACCCTAATATTAATATTTGTTACAAGTCTTTGGCTGAAAGTATAAAAATATTGTTTTTTGCATGTGTGCCTTTTTTTATTTTTTTTGTTCTATAAAAGCTATTTTCATACATACTTTGTTTACTATATAAAAATCAAACTTTCATATAGACTCAAACTTGTAAAAGAAATGAGATGTAAAAACTATTTAGGATAAGTATGGCATTTTGTTTTGTATTAACTTCATCAGATAATGATTTAGTAAATCTCATAGAAAGAACTTAGGGAATGTTACAACTATGAAGTTGTCATGGCAGCATAATGAAACATTAAAGAGTGGAAAATGAAAAACATTTGAAATTGTGCTCCTGACAATTATTTAACCTAGGAATTAAGGATTTGAAAATAATACTGTTTTGTGTTAGGTATAATATTGTTAGTGATAAATTATAATTAAATAATACAATAATATTCGAGAATGTTGGATATAAGTTTTTGTTGTTTGAAACATTGTTTTTCTTTTCATATACACATACACATATATATATATATATATATTGAGAGAGAGAGAGAGACAAAGAGGATTTTTGAAATATATAGATTTTAAATGTATGCATAAAAAATATGCTTTTGGATGAAAATGTGTTAAAAAACAAAAAAGAAAATTTAGAATATACCCTAATATTAATATTTGTTACAAGTCTTTGGCTGAAAGTATAAAAATATTGTTTTTTGTATGTGTGTCTTTTTTTTTCTTTGTGTGTGTGTGTGTGTGTTTTAATTGCTTTGCTATAAAAGCTATTTTCATACATATTTTATATTTACTATATAAAAATCAAACTTTCATATAGACTCAAACTTGTACGAGAAGTGTTTGATATGGCATATTAACTTGAAAGAAATCATAGATATTTTAAAATATATATATATATATATAACAGAATTTAGCATTAAATAACCTACAAGGGTTGATATGTCATGAAACATTATCAACCAACCTTCACTGGCATGAGACTCAGGTCCACTGTGAATCGGAGTGGAAGTACCTGTCAAATTAAGTGGGATATTTTGCTTTCAAACAATTTGGTGTCCTCAGCATGGTATTAAACTGATGATGAAGCTCCAGTTCTGGATCTCTGGGAAATGTGGAATAACCCCTTCATTGTTGTTACACTCAGGTCCGCCTTGACCTGGAGTGGTAGTACCTGTTGGGGTCCTATCTATGGGTTAAATAGAACTATCTGATCATTTACTGAACTTGAAACCACTTAACCATGTGCAAACAAATGGCTGATGTTAAATTGAATTATTAGTTTTAAGTAGCAATACTTGGAACAATTTAACTATGAGCAATTGAATGTGGAATAGAATTATAAGTGTTAAATAGCAATACTTGAAACCTTTTAACTGTGTGCAAGCAAATGAGCTATGGGTCATTAAAGATAATGTTACTTATGCATTATTTGTTTACGAATCATAGATTTGATATATGTAAAAACAGCATTTGGCATAAAATAACCTACAAAGGTTGATTGATATGCCATAAAACCCAAACAAACAAACAAATCATAGATATATAAAACAAAAACTATATATATATATATATATATATATATATATATATATATATATGGAAGAAAAAATGGATAGTAATCCAATAATTTGTGAAGAAAAATTGACAACAAGTAATCCAAATAGAAAGGGGGGATTTATAGAGAAACAAATTCAGTCAACACTATTGGGTTTCGGTTCCATCTACACTTAACATCACTAATAAAACCCCTCACAGACCTGATGATGAGTCAGCAGAACTGAAACACTATAGTGTGGACTGACTTTGTTTCTCTATAAGTCCCCACTTTCTATTTGGATTACTTGTCAATTTTTCTTCATATATATATTACAGAATTTGGGATTAAATAATCTACAAGGGTTGATATGCCATAAAACACCATCCACTAACCTTCACTGGCATGACACTCAGGTCCACTATGAATCAGCATGGAAGTACCTGTTAGTGTCCCATCTATCTATCTGTCAAATTGATCAAATTGAAAATTATTAGCATTGGATAAAAATATGTAAAATCCTATAATTGTGATTATTATTTTTTTTTTTTTGTATTAAATAGGAATACTTGAAACCATCTAAATGTGCAAATAAATGATTATTATAGATAAAAATATGATTTGAAAAGAATGATTTTGATGGGACATTGAAAATATGGTTATGAATATAATGAATATAATCATTTACAAATAAATCAGAATCCAGCATTATGAGGAGTTGACAAGCTGTTAAGCCAGTGAGTTGTTGATCAGTGGAACAGTGTACCTAACAATTGATATACAACACTTAATGTAATACCTACAGACCACCATTGACTTAAACTCATGTTTGGTGAACATATTGTAATATGTAAAACTGTAATACAAATTAAGTATTATATTAACACTAAATCAACATAATGGTTGTTTTTATTTAGGAAACTTTTCAAACACCTCAATTGTTAGAATTGATTAGAATTAAAAAAAAAAAATGATTAAAAATCTAAATTATCATGATAATCAAATGTTTATAAACAAATTGAATTTTAGCATTAAATAACTCATCAGGAGTTGATATGCCATTTAAAAAAAAACAATAGTTTGGCAAGATTAATATTTTAAAAAAATTGACAGGTTTAAGGGTTAAGATAACAAACTTTTTCCTGATATTCATGCCGAACAATATTTGTTAATTTACATATGGAGGCAGGTTCAGGATTTAAAGACTAAATCAGAAAATTATTCAGTATATGTGTGTGTGTGTGTAATAATCTTCACCAAATCTGTTAATCCTTTAAAAAGTGTTAAAGTGATGTATCTATGACAGCATAATAACCTTTTAATTCAAAATACAGATTATCGTTTATATACATTTTCTTATTTGTCATTATATAATATCCTGCCCATTGTTACTTGACTCTGATAATGATTTCAGGTATAAACTCATTATCAATTTGTTGATTTGTCTCTTATCAGTTTTAGATTAAGATCATGTATTGAATGGGCACCTTAACTGGGTATTTTTTTTTTTTTACTCTATTGGACATATTAAATGACTGTGTGAATGTGTTCCATCTGCAGATCTCCAGGGTAGATATCTGATTTTGGGCAAAATGGCAAAAAGTTAAAGTTGATGGACCTTGTCACTGGAGATGACAATTCTGGAACAACACCTGCCCAATGAATGAACAGGGAAGGTGCTGAGCCTTAGAGATGACGTGGTACATGGGGATGATGGAAAGACTTCCGTCTTTATTCATGTCAAGTTTTATCTTAATCTTATTGTTTCACGGGTAATAGACATAATTTTTAAGTGCATGGTTATGAATGTGTATATGTTAATATGTGCATGCATGCATATATATATATATATATATATAAAAGATGGTTATGGTTCTTAGAAGCTCACCTGGTGAGTTAATGGAGAACAAAATGTAGTATTGTAAAATAGTGTTGAATATCAATGATACTGGATTTACATATAGAAATTATTTATATATATATATATATATATATATATATATATATATATATATATATATATATATGTTTATATTTACAGGTGTGAGTTTGCGTGTAAATATCTGTGTATATATAAATGTGTGTGGGTGAGTATATATACAGTTAAGGATGAAATAATTCATATGCCAATTATTGAATATTTTTACCCTAAGAATTTCATATTTGTATGGTGTGTTCTGAAGTACAAAAACAGTATATATAACTCAAATCTTTAAAGGATAGGTGAATATATATATATATATATATATATATATATATATATATATATATATAAATCATTTGAACAGACTAAAAAATGAGCCATTTTCTCAACAAGTAACTACCAGGGCCTCTCAACTAGATGAATTATTAAATTTATTGCCAAGGTATTTTATGAGAATTTAGTAAGTCTGTTGAGAGATTTCCATCCATTCAACCATAAATAATATATATATATTCTTTATAACTATCTCCCTGAGATAATTTTGAATCTTAAGCATGACAAGACCTGGAATTAAAAGCCTGGATTCCTAGCCGTTAGCCTAATGATTAGAGTGTTCACCAATGGTCCAGGAGACCAGGGTTCAATCAATATCTGTGTGTGGATATATATATATATATATATATATATATAAAATGTGTGGGTTTGTGTATATATATGTGTGTGTGTGTGTGTGTATATGGGTTTGTGTGTGTTTGTGTGTATATGGGTTTATATGTGTGTGTGTGTATGGGTTTGTGCGTGTATGTATATATATATATATATATATATATATATATATATATATATATATGCATGTATCTGCGTGTGGGTTTGTGTGTGTGTGTATTTGTGGGTTTGTGTGTATATATATATATGTGTGTGTGTGTGTATATTTATATATATGTGTGTGTGTGTGTATGTCTGTGTGTATATATATATATATATATATATATATATGTGTGTGTGTGTGTGTGTGTTGGTTTGTATATATATATATATGTGTGTGTGTGTGTGTGTTGGTTTGTATATATATATATATGTATGTGTGTGTGTGTGTGTTGGTTTGTATATGTGTGTTTGTGTGTGTGTTGGTTTATATATATATATGTGTGTTTGTGTGGGTGTTGGTTTATATATATATATATATATATGTGTGTGTGTTGGTTTGTATATATATATATATATATGTGTGTGTGTGTTGGTATGTGTGTGTGTGTGTGTGTGTGTTGGTATGTGTGTGTGTGTGTGTTGGTTTGTATATATGTGTGTGTGTTGGTTTGTATATATGTGTGTGTTGGTTTGTGTGTATATATATGTGTGTATGTGTTGGTTTGTGTATATATGTGTGTGTGTGTGTGTGTTGGTTTGTGTATATATATGTGTGTGTGTGTGTGTGTGTGTTGTGGTTTGTATATATATATATATATGTGTGTGTGTGTTGGTTTGTGTGTATATATATATATGTGTGTGTGTGTGTGTGTGTGTTGGTTTGTATATATATATATATGTATGTGTGTGTGTGTGTGTGTTGGTTTGTATATATATATATATGTGTGTGTGTGTGTTGGTTTGTATATATATATATATATATATATATATATATATATATATATATGTGTGTGTGTTGGTTTGTATTTATATATATATGTGTGTGTGTTGGTTTGTATTTATATATGTGTGTGTGTGTGTGTTGGTTTGTATTTATATATGTGTGTGTGTGTGTGTGTTGGTTTGTATTTATATATGTATATATGTGTGTGTGTGTGTGTTGGTTTGTATTTATATATGTATATATGTTTGTGTGTGTGTTGGTTTGTATTTATATATATGTGTGTGTGTAAAAAAAAAAAAAAAAAAAAGATTTTTTTTTTTTTTTTTTTTTTTTTACTACCGCGTACACATGGGAAGCAGCATGCTGTACGTGTGAGTCTTGCGGCTTAACGCTCAAGATTGCCAGTTCGATCGGGGAACTACTGCTGCTCATCTATAAGAGTGGCTTCTATAGATGAGAACAAAAACAGCCATCGAAAGATAACCATGACGAGTACTCGAACCAGATCCATAAACCGCATCGCTCTTCGTGCGGGTAAAAAAGGGGCGCGTCCTGCTGAGGTTGGAGCCCTGGCCTCGGTGTTCGAAAAATCAGCTACAGAGCTCAAACACAAACAAAAACTACTAAAATGCAAACAAACAATACAGATAGCGACATTTAACGTGAGAACCCTAAATAGAATAGGTCAACTATCAGAGCTAACTGCATCAGCCGTAGAACATAAGATAGATATAATTTGCATACAAGAGCACCGATACACGCACACCGAAGATATCAAGTATCACGAAACTGGAAATGGATGGATGCTGGTGACTGTATCGGCATGGAAAAACTCTGTCAATGCATCGGTAGGAGGGGTGGGAATACTTCTAGGACCGAGAGCGTTAAAAACACTGAACAGCATTGAGAGAATACAACCTACGATGATGGCCGCAACGTTTAATGGCAACCCCAAAGCAACAATTATCTCCTGCTACAGCCCTACCAATGTTAGCGAAGAAAACGAAATAGCCACCTTCTACGAAGATCTATCCTCCCTAATACGTAGCATTCCGAAACACAACCTGCTAGTCATTGGCGGAGATATGAATGCACAAATCGGGAAAAACAGACACAACAAATACAGCCTACACTACGCGTCTAACAGGAATGGACAGCATTTAATAGATTTCATGGTAGAAAATAGATTAACCTGCCTCAATACAAACTTTCAAAAAAGGGAGGGGAAATTATGGACCTACACATACGCGAATAAGAGTAAAGCACAGATAGACTACGTCCTTATAAACAGGAAATGGAAAAACAGTGCGATGAATTGCGAGGCATACTCCTCCTTCGAGGGTGTGTCCTCCGATCATCGAATAGTTACGGCCAAAGTACGACTAAGCCTAAGAAAAAACGCCACACGTAAAGCGACGACCAAGCACTATGACTGGGCCCTACTCAACAACAGAGATATTAGAGATAAATATGCATTAGAATTAAGAAACAGATTCGAAGCACTACAAGAGAAGGTAGAAATAGGCACCCCAAATGACGAATATGAAAATTTTGTAGAAGCACACCTGGAGGCGGCAGAAAAGTGTATTCCAACAAAACCTAGAACTAAATATAGAGTCCCTTGGGAAACGCTAGCGGCTAGAGAAAAACGTGCACTTGTGAAGACTGCCTCCAAAAACTATCAACAGAACCCAACAAATACAAATGCACGAGAACTAGAAAAGGCGCAACATCAATTAACAGGAATATACCTAAAAGAACAGGCAGAATACGTACAAAATCAGATAGATAAGATTAGAGACTCGGTGGAAGATAGGCAATCCAGGATAGCCTGGCAAACAATAAACGAAGTAAGTGGAAGGAAGAGCACAGCCAAAGCAAAATTGAAAGCTGCAAGCCAACAAGAAAGAATAAAACTGTGGGAACAGCATTTCAAAAATCTACTAGGAAACCCACCGGAAATAACGGATGAACCGATCACCAGAATTATTAGTAAGCAATTAGACATAAAACTAGGTCCTTTCACCAAAGAAGAACTCGACACGGTTCTCAGAAGAATTAAAAATAGGAAAGCGGCGGGGCTAGACGAGATCCCCCCAGAAGTGTGGAAGACGAGACAATTCGACGATATACTGCTCCGGCAATGCAACGCAGTCTATAGTCAAAATAGGATAGAACGATGGACGAAGGGATGCATCCTTCCATTCCCTAAAAAAGGCGACCTCGGACTAGCCAAGAACTACCGAGGGATAACACTTACATCCATAGCAGCCAAAATCTACAATGCCCTACTACGAAACCGCATAGAACCCAAAAT
>CAUZXS010005399.1:40000-62500 GCA_963585895.1 Sepioteuthis lessoniana | reverse complement strand
TCGGTTAATATATACTTTATATATTACTGCACATGTACTATCTGCATCTGAATAATTGGGATCAAAATCACCAGTATTAGTAATTTTGAAATATCATGGGTGTATCACAAAGAATCTAAAACAAAAAGATAGTCAAATGTTTTAACTTGGTCTTCAGAGCAAAAAAGATATGTTCTTTGGACCAGTCTTGCAAAAAGGAATATGTGGCTTTATTGACAGAAAAGGTCATTCATTCATTTACTAGCCATTGATCTCCTAAGGGTGGAGTTTCATTTTAGCCACAAATTACACGACTTCCCTCTTTGACTGTCTGGGTCTAATCTCACTTTTTGAATCAAACTACATTCGAAGACCATCCAAATTAGATGAACAAGACATGTGGGACATTGCTGGAGGAGCAAGGACGAACTCATAAGCTATGTTCTCCTATGGACCCCTTTACATGGATATGCAAGTGTAGGACAATCAGCTAGAACTTATCTACAACAGCTTTGTACAGACACAGGATGTAACTTGGAAGACCTGTCAGAAGCAATGGATGATAGAGGTGGATGGTAAGAGAAAGATAGGGTAATCCATGCTAGCTGTGCGACAAGATGATGATAATGATGATGACGACATCTCTCAAATTCTACATGACTATGAATTGCCAAGAAGTGTGCATGCATTTTAAAAATTGACCTTGTGTCACATCCTGCTACTGGTAGAGGGATTTGGCAAATACATACAGTACATGTCCGAAGTAGATATTTACCCGGCGTAACTGTTCTTGACACAAGGCTACTATAATGAGTTACCCAGAGAGGATGAGAGTTACCTGTTTGATTAAGATAAAGATAGACACCTTTCATAGTATGTGTTGCCAAAAGTACAGACATTTGTTTCTCTGCATATTCATGATTTTCAAATTTTATGTATTTACCCAACCCCTCCACCTCTGGCAGGATGTGACACTAGGTCAATTTCTAAGCAGGTTAAAGCTGGTTTGAATTCAGTTTTCCTTCACCTAGACTGGTTGCTATACCAGGGTTAAATAAGCCAGTCTGCCTTATTATTTTACCCATAGCTAAAGTGTTGGGTGAAGAAAAGATGGATTTATACCTCTCCCTAGGACATTAGTGCAAAATGAAATGCTGTCTTACCCGGGATTTGAACCAGGGATGCCAGTTCCTTTTCTATGTTGATAGCTGTTACGCTAAGTATGCCCCCACAAATTTTCATATTGTATTTCCTAATAAGTACATGCAAACTGGTTTGCACAACTTTCCAGTGTAGCAGTGCCCTATTCACAGTAAATATTTTTATAATTATATATACCAGAATTGTGTGTGTATGTCTGTGCGCGCGTGCATGTTAGCCATCCCATATTTTGCTCCTTACAGTAGGCCAAGCAGTGCAGTACTCGCAGGTGTAGGGTTGGGGACAGGGCACAAAAGAGGTGAACAGGAAAGCAGGTATTGATCCCTCAGTATCTAAACATAGTTTATACATACTGACAGATAAAATCAATATGAATTGATCAGATCAGGTGTGTAAGCTCATTTTCAACATGTTCATATCGTGCCCCACCATTCAACTGAAAGGTGTGTAGTATTGTGTGTGTATGTATGTATGTGTGTGTGTGTGTGTGTGTACACACCTTTAAAGAAACAGGAGCTTGAATTTCATTGTAAGAATGTGCATTTAGACACAAGGTGTCCCAATTAGGTTTGAATTTTAAGTTACATTTTCAATGAAAGATATGAAATTTTAAGATTCATGAGTAGCTTTCAGGGTGCTTTTTAAAGAAAGTTACTATGTTTTGGGGAAATTTGTGTAGGAAGATTGATGCTGTACAGTCTTCCAAGTAGAAAAAGCCTGCCTACCATGAACATTAGGATATACAATTTAAATAATTCTATATAACATTTATTTTTTACCCTGGCCTGAACACTGATTACAGACGCCAGAGAGAAATATTCATTTACATCATATATATAGTTACCCAACCCATCCGTACAAGCAGGATCCAACTCAAGGTCTATTCTTAAGTGGAGTTTTAACAGGTTTGACTTCAGAGGTTTTCCTTCTCCTTGATTGGTTACTCTACTAAGGCTAAAGAACCCAGTCTGCTCTTCTATTTACTATAGCTGGAGAAATAATAACTAAATGCAAAACTTTCTCAAAGGTATTAGCGTTATATGAAATATAAACAGCCTTGTTGAGGCTTTGAATTCTGATCACTGTGTACATTTTCTATGATGATAACCATTATATCAGGAGTGCCTCATATTCATCTATGTCATAAAGAGGCTCTTTTGGTATAACAGTTACTGATATAGAAAATGAACTAGGCAACAGGAGTTCAAATCCTGGATGAGGCTGTTTGTGTTTCACTTCTAACATGCCCTTAGGTAAGGCATAAATGCTTATCTTTTCATTTCAGCTATGGTTAAATAGTAGGATGGACTGGGATCTTTAGCCTTGGTATAGCAACCAGTTTAAAAGAAATAAAGTTTGAATTCAAGCCAGCTGTATGCCATTTAAGACTTTACCTTGTGTTGTCCTAATATATATATATATATATATATATATATATATATATATATGCACACATTCATATACGCTTACATTTAATTGTTGGATGATGTATTCATTTACCCAATCCCTCTGCTACAGTATGTGTGCGTGTGTGTGTGTGTGTGTATATATATATATATATATATACACACACACACAAAATCTTTTTCACTCACATACGTCTAAGCACATATATGTGTGTGTTTGTGCTTAGATGTATGTGAGTGAAAAAAAAAAAATTTGTGTGTACATGTGCAGATAGGTATGTATGGGCACGTGTGTGTGTGTGTGTGTGCACACACACACACACATATATATATATATATATATGTATATGTTTGCATTTATATTTGTGTGCACACATAAGTTGTCTGACCATAGTTGAGGGTGACCCAAAGGCTCCTTTTTCAATTGCTACTACACTGCGGTGTTGGGGAGGGTACTACTGCTTTCTCTGGATTTTTCCACTTACCCTTGATCGATACCTTATAATGCTGAGTGTTAAGCAAGTGGGCATCAACTACCTTTTTTTTTTAGTCTTTGATATGACTCAACCTGGGATTGAACCCCGGTCTCCCAGACCATTCGTGACTACTCTGACCATTTTACCAATAGGTGCATACATGTGTGTATATGCACACATAGACAAATGTGTGTGTATCCCTGTATATATGCTTGTTGCATATCATTTGTATGCTTTCGTGTGTAAAGTTTTATAGGTGCATACATATGAAATATAAGATGACATCATTTTGTGGGTTCTGAATTTCGCTTATCAATTGACTAACTACTCCAAGCGTAAGGTCATTTTTTGGTGGAAGGAACTATACCAATTCAACAATCAACATCTAAAAACTAAATATTTTATTATACAAAAACCCTGTTACCATAACAATGCAACCCTGTCTGAAGAGCTTAGAATGATTTTATTATATCCCCTTGCAGAGGGGTAAGACTGACCCCCCCCAAAAAAAGGGTGTCCTGGGTATGACACTAAACTGCATTTCATAGTGAGGCTTCACTTCTGGAACACTAAGATGTGTTAATTACCTCCTCATTGCCATCACTCTCTTGTCCACTCATTGGAGTGATAGTACTTGTTAGTTCCATTTATGGATCAAGCAGATCTTATGAAAATTATTTATCTTAGATCAGAATACTTGAAATCTTAAAACTGTGCAAATTATTAGAATTAGATAGTGTTGTGAACCAGTAAAAGGTCCGGAAGAAAGACACAAACTCGGGATTACATGAAACAAGTATATTGAACAAAAGTATAAATACAGCATAGGTAAAAGAGTGTTGAACGTCAGTCTGACTGCCAAAGTGTTAGGCTGGTGTTAACTTAACTTTATTTCTTTGTAAGTACAAAGAAGGCACGAGGCCTTAAGGTTTTTGGGGAGGGGAAGGGAGCGGTCTTGCTTTTCTATATATTCTAAAGGGACCTAGCTAGCCACATTCGCCGACCTATTCAACAGTACAATATATAACCATTCATCCTTCATCATGCGCGCAGCAGTTACCAAAATACCGCATTTGCTCTATGAAGAAAACCTACTTAAAACCCAAAGGTGGTATATGATTTTTATTTACAAAATATGGTTTATGTACAATGAAATGATGGGAATGGGAGAAAAAACCCCGAAAAATTATATATACAAGAGAAACAAAGAAAAATTCCCCGTTTGGTTTCCCTCCCATCCCCCCGTCTATAAAATTGGAGGCCGACTGTTTTCCGGGTCGAAAGAAACCGGAAACAAGCCGGACCTGCCCTAGGTGGGGCGGGAATACTAATCTACAGAGATAAAAGAAATAAAGGGTCGGGCGCGGTATGGGTCGATAGAAGTAGGTAATATGATTTTTTATATATGAATGTTCAAGATCTTCAATAAAAGCGGGCTGGAATTCAGGTTGGGGTACAAAAATAATAGGGAGGGGGAAGATCTTGAGAAACTAATGACTAGATGATGGGGACAATGACTCACAACATACTACTAACTAGGTTACAAGGGAAAAAACAATTCTACTTACCAGGGATGGGGTCCCTAAGGACCCGTATCGTAGACGCCATGGGCCGGCAGAGGAGGGAAGGATGACTCCAACATTGCCCCCTTTCGTACGACCAGGCTCGCTGCAGTCACCCACCTTTTGCTGAATGTTATGCGATCCAAGCGTTTTCTATCGCATCTGATTTTGACCCTCAGCTGATGCCGAAAATACAAAACCAGATCACGATGAGAAAAGTTTGCATCGTCATACAATCCCTTGTTTCGCGTCGTCCAAATCAACATTCGGGCTACAGCCAGGATCGCGAGAAACACCACACGCTTCTCACCGTGATACGGAGGAAGAACGTTGTCTACGACGTAACCAACGTCGAGCAGCACGAGCTGTTTGGGTTCGATGCGAGCCGTCCACTCCCCGACGTGATCCCAAAACGGGCGGACTCGCTTGCAGTAGTAGAAGGCGTGCTCAGCCGTTTCTTCCAAGCCACTGCTGCAGCGAGGGCAATCAGGCATGTCTGCCAGGCCCGCTCTGAAGTTCAAGCCGCGAAGGGGTAACGCATTCCGAACAAGTCGCCAGGTGAGCGAGAACTCGGAGTTGTTCAAGAAGCTCGATCCTGGCGCCCAATTCCAGTGAGAGCGGATCTCCTCCGCCGTCCAGCCGCGCCGCTCGCTGAGAGGATCAGAAGCGGAACCCACCACTAATTCCCGATACAGCTCCTTCCGAGGCCATGAAAGGTCACTGGACCCAAGAAGGTTACGAAGGCCCTTTCGGCACTCGCGGACAAACAGTGCTTCGCCCAAAGGCCTACGTCGACCTTCAGCCTTTGGGTCTGACTTGAGGCGAGGAAAAGTCCGACTCGCCTTTCGTCTCCACACTGAGTCCCCCGTCAAGACACAGCCCAGATATGCAAGTCTTTGAACAAGCCAGTGGCTCTCCAGATCAGGCATACCCAGACCCCCGTTGCGTGTACGTTGGATACAGATCTGTCTACGGACCATCGGCCTTGCACCTCCCCAGACAAGTCTGGAGAGGGATCGTTGCAGCGCCAACCGATGTGCCTTAGGCAGAGGGAGTACAGCCAATCGGTAAAGGATCAAGGGGAAGACGTACGCGGCGCACGCCTCCGCCCTGCCCTTTAAGGACAACCTCCTTGAAAGCCAGATTCCCACCTGAGCATTCACCTTAGCATGTACTTCCGACCAATTTCGCTCCAGTTGGAGGTCAGGCCCAAACCACACCCCGAGGATGCGGATGGGTCCGTCACTCCAGCGGAAGGGCCCTGGAAGAGTATTGCTACCTCTCCAAGCACCAAGCCGCAAACCTTCGCTTTTGTCAAAATTGACCTTGGCCGCAAGGCGGCCAACGAATGGGATACCGCGCAGTGCCAGACTTGTCCCCTCATCCCTAAGCCTGCGCAGGAGGGGCTCCAACGCGAGGACATAGAGAAGAGGAGACAGGGGGCAGCCCTGCCGGACCGATCGCTCGATCGCGATCACCCCCGAACGCCTTCCGTTCACCTGCACCACTGCCTGAGGGTTGTGGTACATCATGCTAATCCATCTGCGGAACTCCGGTTTGAATCCGGCAGTCTCCAAAACAGACGCCAAGAACTGATGGTCTACCCTATCGAAGGCCTTGGACTGATCTAAACTGATCAGCGCGGATTCGGTGTCGTCTTTTATCCCCTCTAGGACCTCGCGAATCAAGTGCAGGTTGTCCTGGATCAATCTTCCCTTCACAGCAAAGGTCTGTTCGGGGCCGATCAGATCACTAATGACAAGCTGTAAACGATTCGCCAAGACCCGGGCCAAAATCTTTAACTCTGTGTTAAGCAGAGTTATGGGCCTGTAATCGTCTAAACCCTCCCAAACATGCCTGCCACCTTTCTTCAGTAATGTGATCACGCCCTTGGTAACGCTACCAGGGATGGCTCCCTGGGCGAACCAATGGTTGAACATATCCGTCAGAATAGGCACAAACATGTGCGACATCCTCAAGTACACTTCTTACGGCAAACCATCTAGTCCCGGCGACTTGTTGAGGCCGACCTGCTTCAACGCATCACGGACTTCGCATTCAGTAACCACACCCTCGCAGCTAGCTGCTTCAGCCGCCCCAAGACGGGGGAAGTCGGCAAGATAGCTACGAAACTCCCGGAGCGGGAGATCAGTGCAGCGGGCAAAGCGATCCCGAAAGTGCGCCCGAAAGGCGTCACGTATCTCACGACCTGATCGCAGCAGACGCCCGTCCGGGGTCTTGACAGATGCGATGTACCGATCGGGGAACCTTCGCACTTCTTTTTCACGCGCAGTCGCGTTCGATTTCACAGCTTCGTTGAGAACTCTTTTTAGCCTAGATCTAACTACTGATCCCTTGTAGCGCTCGCTACTCTCACGCTCAAGGTCCCTCCTAGCTAGCTCTACACCTAGGGAGTCCCCCCCCCAGCCACCGCCCGGGAAAGTCTATCATCTATAGATTTCGCCTCCGCGGTCCTATCTAAGTTGAGCTGTCGACCGTACTTGGTGGCGAAATCTCTAATCCTATGCTTAAGAGAAGCCCACCACCTATTCCCGGTAACCGCCCCCACTAACGCCCGCTGAATTAGGGATTCCAGCCGGTCCCGGAAGTCCCGTATCTCCAGTAAGGAGGTATTGAACTTCCAGTAGCCGGCTAGACTAGGTCTATTAACTAACCGCAGACTGACTCTAATGAGTTTATGGTCAGTCCACGCTATAAAGTGGAACGTGGGACAACTAACAAAATCAATGTCAGCTCTTCTCACTAACACTCTGTCCAAGTAGGAACCTACTTTGGCAGAGGGCGAGCTATCTAGCCACGTCCACATCTCCCGCCCTGGGTGATCAAGACGAAACCTGTTGACGAGACCGTGATGAGTCACGAAGCCGACAAGGCTGCTCTCACACCTTCCCGCACTACTAGCTCCCCGACCGACCTTATCTATCTTGGGATCAAGGATCGCATTCCAATCACCCATTAAGACTAGCCGCTTCGTATCGTCCAGGAACGACGCCAACCGACGAAAAAAGGAAACCCTCTCCGCAGCGATATTGGGCGCATAAACCGCAACCAGACGAAACTTGAAACTTTTCACGGCAACATCGGCCACAACCAGCCGGCCCTCGTCACCTGCAAAAACAACGTCAACATCAGCATCAAGGCTGCGTCCAACTAGCAAAGAGACCCCAGCGCTGGTGCAGCTGCCGTATGCTGAGAAAACGTTAAAGTCGCTTTCCAGCACCCGACAGTCGCTACCGCAAGTGAAGTGAGTCTCCTGCACTGCAGCAACATCCACTCTGAGGTTCTTGAGTTCAGCAAGCAAGCGCGTACACTTGCTTGAATCCCTCAGTCCCCTCACATTCAAACTGGCAAGGTTTAAAGCCATCAATACAACTTACCCTACTCAGTGTCGACTACGGGCCGGAAATCCTTCGGGGTGAGGATGCCGACGGCCTGACGCAGGGAACCGGTGCCGAGCTCAGTACTCACTCGGTTGTCCCTGCTAATTCCTCCGACATCCATGGGATACCTCAGTTTTAGGGACCTATAAAATGATGGGTGAACTAAAATCGGGACCCTGCCCGAGCAAAAAGGAAGCATTTTTTTGAGGGAGGAATGCTCCAATTCCGCCAGCCTTAAATTTGCACAGCTGGCTTCCTGAATGAAGCGCCACAGCTCCCTTGTACGGGTACCAGCTGCACGAACAAAGGTGGTCACCTTGGCTGCATCCCTAAACAAGTATGGGTTTGCTATGGATTTTTCATTGATGGATTTGAATGAAAATAGTGGTTTCAGAATTGTCTTTAATTGATGATCTGTGATTTTAGATGGGTCTGGTTCTGAGCAAAGGGTGATTTCAATTAATGGTTTTCGGACTTCATTTGTGGCTGAATGAGTCCTTGTCTTTGTGGGTGACGGTGATGGTGATTGTCCAATTCTGTTGACTGATCTAGATCGGGAGAACATTTTGGGAGTGGTGATTGGAGAGAGAGAAGGAAGAATTGGTAGGAGGGGGGGTTCTTTTTGTATATGTTGAGCTGGGGAGTGGAGGATTTGCGCTGGGCGTTGTGGGTTATTCTGTATGATTGGTGATGGTCCTTGGATTTTTTCTGTGGGTTTCTGGGGTTGAGTGGGCATGGGTTGTTGTGGTTTTTCTATTTGTGGTTGTTGTTTCCTTGGTTTTGGTGTACACTGTTTTTTCTCCCCATCCTTGTCTGAATCCCCGCTGTCTCTTCTCCTTTTTAAATTATAAGTTGTTTCCATCTCTTCTGGTTGGTTTTTGTTTTTCTTTTTTATTGGTGTCTCTGTTGTTGCTGGTGCTGCTGCTGATATTTTAGTAGTTTCTGTTGTTTTTGTTGGGGATGTTTTTTTCTTTTTGCCCCCTTTTACTAGAGTCCACCCTTCTTCTTTATCGGGTTGGACCCCTGTTTCCGTGTTGGTATTTTTCTTGACTGCTGTAGTAGTAGTAGTCGTGGTTGTTTTCGTGGTGGTATTCGTTGTATCGTTGGCGGTGGTAGTCGTTTTGTTTGTGGCGATGGTGGCTTTCTGAGGGCAGGACCGCGAGAAGTGTCCTAATTGCTTGCAATACCAGCAAAGTGGTTTCCTGCCCTCTACGATGACTGTCATTGTTGTGTCTCTGTACGATATGATATGAGGTATTGTATTGAACCCTCCCCTATCTAGTATCATGGTGAATAAAAAATCACCGTATGCCGTGCCATGCGCTGATTTGATTTGCATATAGTCTTCTACGCCGCCGTATGAACTTAGATAGGCGGCGATGACGTCTCCATTAAGTTGCATCGACACGTTGCATACGGTGACTTTTATTCTTCTTTTTCCTCTGTATTCTGGCTGAAGCCGGAAGTACTTTGTGGTTATATTTTGTGTGGCCAGTTTCTTGGTGATTTCTTCGGATGGGAGCAAGACATCCCAGGTTGCAAAACTCCTTCGGTAAAAATACTTACCTGGGATGCCTGCAGTTTGGAGCAATTCCTCAAATGATTCCTTTTTGAGGCCAGCCAGTCTCCTGGTCCTTAAATCTGTCACTACGAACGACAGAGTCTTAGGCTCAACAGCCTCTACCAATTCAGGTATGGGTAAAATTTCGTTTTCTTTGAAATACTTTGCGTATTTCCTGACTCTCGTTCTCGTAGTCTTCTGGTATTTTCTTCTTTTTTTGTAATTGCGACGACCAGGAGACTGGCGTTGCCGGTGGTTTTTGCGCTGGTTGTATGGCCGATGAAGATAATGATAAGTCTTCCGGCTTCGGGGAGGGTTCCGTGTTAATAAATATGTCCTGTGATAAGTTCATCTCGTTTGGAATCCGAGATGTTTCCCCCATAGTTGCGTTTTAAAAGGGCAACCAGGGGGAATGGTGTTTAAAATGCGAATGGACTTCAACGAGTGAAATAAATGTTCGATGAAAAAATGGCGGTCGTTTTGTTTTGTTTTGTTTTAGTAAAACAATGAAGTCGAGTCGAGGTTTGACCCTCCTCACACACAAACAACAATAACAATTGTTTGAGGGGGGTCACAAAACAATAACTATAATATAACGATAACAATAATTTTTTAACAATATTGACTGACTTTTCTGTAGAAAATTAAACACAGTCCAAAACGGCTGGAGTTAACTTCACACCGAGATGAATATTCTCCCAGTATTCATAGTAATAGGAAGAGTTCATTATAGTCAGTAAGGTAGGTACCATAACAGATAGCAATACTTGAAACCATATAACTCTATGCAAATTCTTTGTATCAGATAGTAATACTTGATATTATATAACTGTGTGCAGTTAAATGATTGACAAATAAAAGAAAAACAAAAAAAAAAGGTTCAATATAAATTTTAAAAAATATAATGGAACATTTAAAATGTAGTTGTCTTATATTGCAAAATCAACTTTTTAACCTTAAAAAATATCTCAACAAAACTAAAGGGCGACTTATACGGTAGGGGTAAAACTCAAGATTTTATCACAGATTTTATCAACCAGTGAAACAGAAGTCCTAACAATTGATATGCGTTACAGCAAACTGACATAAACATTTCCAACTCGTGTTCTGTGGCCATATTTAACAAATTAATACTGAGATTAATATAAAATGATAAAACTGGTGAGCATATTTAACAAATTAATACAGAGATTAATATAAAATGATAAAACTGTAATACAAATTAAGTATTATATTAATGTCATTTCATATGCTGTTTCTGAACGCACATGCACTGACTGTAAACACTGTGATGTCACAACACCCACGTGACCCGTCAGACAACTATGGTATATTGACTGTCTGCATAATTTCATGATAATGCAATAGACTGAGAATGTATATGAATACAAGCTCTAATGTATAAGGTTTGTATGTTTCATGAATGGCAGATGTAATTCTGATTTCAGAGGAAAATTATGTACACCATACACTACTGGAGTAATGACAGTTTAACGAGACATTATTATGACTTATTTGCTTTTGTTCCAGGTTATCAATGCCTATCCACATTTAGGCCAACCGGTTAAATTTTGGCCTACTAGTCACTTACCATATGTTTCGAGGTCGACCAATAGGTATTGGTCTAACCCAGAAATTTGAAGTAAAAAATCTGCATATCAACATGTGCTGTAAATTGATATGTTTGTAAACATATGATTATAACCATAAATTTACAAATATATCAAATTTCAGTATTAAATAATCCATATGGAGTTGATATGCCATTAAATAAATATTCCAAACCAATTGATCTTTATTCAGTTGAGAGACTGTGTCGCGAATAGATTGTGGAAAGGTGTTCTTAATTATGAAAGCGTTTATCCATCTAGAAAAATTGATATTCACACAGTTAATTATATTTACCCAACCCCTCCGCTCAGGCAGGATATGACACAAGGTGAATTTTTTTTAAGCGGAGTTTAACAGGTTTGAATTCAGAGTTTTCCTTCTCCTAGACTAGTTGCCTCACCAAGGCTGAAGAACCCAGTCTGCCCTACTATTTACCCATAGCTGGAGGGAGAATAATTGGATTCATACCTTTCCCAAGGGTATTAGTGCTATGTGAAATGCAATCAGTCTCGTCCAGGATTTGAACTCATGTCGCCGTGTCCAATTCCTGCGACGATAACCATTACACCACGGGCACCTCACAGTTAATAATAGTTTAACTTAACAGTGGAATTTCTTATTCATTAGTTATACCTGGTTGTGCATTTACATAAAGTTATATTGGTTTTTAGATGTAGGTTTTTAGAGGTAAGTAAGTAAAGTTGGCGACTTTAGTCGAGGGTAATCCGAAGGCTCCCTTTTTAATAGCTACCACACGGAGGTGTAGGTGTGGGTGCTACTCCATTCCCTGGATTGCTCCACTTTACCCTTGATCCTTACCTTATAATGCTGAGTGTTAAGCAAGGCGGCATCAAGTACCATTTTTGGATTCTTTGGTATGACTTGACCTGGGATTGAAACCTGGTCTCCCGGACCATTGGCGAAAAAAAACAGCCACGTTGACAAAAGTTCAAATCCAAGTTGAAGCTGATTATATTTCACATAGCATGGATACTCTTGAATCCAATTTTTCTCCCCCCAGCTATGGTTAAATGGTAGGGTATGCTGGGTTCTTTAGCCTTGGTTAGGCAACCAGTCTAGTAGAATGAAAACACTGAATTCAAACCTGTTAAACTCTGCTTAAAAATTTACCTTGTCATATCCTAACTGTGCAACGGATTTGATAAATGCATGAGATTAGTTCTTAGAAATAAGATTATTGTAAAGAAAATGAATACATTCAAGAAAATAAGTATGATTTTAAATTCAGTGGATTTATTACCTTAAATTAACTGTGTATGCATGCATATATATATATATATATATATATATATATATATATATAACTGTTGGAGAAGCAAGGATGAACTCATAAGTGATGTTCTCCTATGGACCCCTTTACATGCAAATTTACCAAACCCCTCTGCTCGAGCAGGATATGACACAAGGTCAATTTTTAAGTGGAGTTTAACAGGTTTGAATTCAGAGTTTTCCTTCTCCTAGACTAGTTGCCTCACCAAAGCTGAAGAACCTAGTCTGCCCTACTATTTACCCATAGCTGGAGGGAGAATAGTTGGATTCATACCTTTCCCAAGGGTATTAGTGCTATGTGAAATGCAATCAGTCTTGTCCAGGATTTGAATTCGTATCACCGTGTCCATTTCCTACGACGATAACCATTACACCACAGGCACCTTCCCATTATGTGGATGTACCAGTGTTGGCTCTGTGAGGACCCAGGATGTAGTCTAGAAGACCTGTTGAAAGCGAGGGATGATAGGGACGAATGAAGAGAAAGTGTCAAGGAAATCTGTGCTCGCAACATGTCTTGATGATACACACACACACACACCAATTAAAAATCTTTGTTAATACCAAGTTTATAAAAACTAAATGTTCAATTCAAAATATGTATTATAAATTATAACATGAAAGTCAAATTTTTAAGCCAAAAAAAAATCTCTACAAAACTAAAGGTGTGGTTAATCAATGGTAAAGGTTTGGAATTTAGCCCTGTCATATCAGTCGACCCTTAATTTTTTAGAGATTCTTTCCATGATTGAAAGGATGATTTATATGCCACACTTTATGGTAGCTATGACTGATTAAAAGTTTTATTAATACCATGTTATTTTGTGATCTTATATGTATACACACACACACACAGGTGTAGGGGAGGGCACTACTCCTTTCCCTGGATTACTTCACTTTACCCTTGATCCTAACCTTATAATCCTGAGTGCAAAGCAAGGCGGCATCAAGTACCATTTTTTGAGTCTTTGGTATGTCTCAACCTGGGATTGAACCTCGGCCTCCTGAACCATTGGCGAACACTCTACCCATTAGACGTGTGTGTGTGTGTGTGTGTGTGTGTGTGTGTGTAATGTATATATGTCATTCTATAAATAAGGTAAATTTTGTCTAAGGGGTTGGCAATAAGAAATCTATAGTGATGGGTTCTTTCATGTTTCCAAATGCTGTCAGCATTACTTTGTTTACTGCTTGCTCCACTCAAAACTTTTTCTTTACCAGATATTCAGTGTTTTCTTTCTATGGACTGTCTTTTTAACTCAGGCTCATAGTGCTAAACCAATGTTTATCCAATTGATAAAGATTTTTTTTTTTATAAAAATATGCTTCTCCATAAACATTGCATCATCTTCTGTTAATTTCATATGGTTTGTACTTATCAACCTGCAAAAATTTGATAACAGACCTCTACTCCAACTAGGAGCCATGATTTTGAGTAGCCTCAAAACAAATATATTTGGGAGATTATAATAATCTTTGTTATAAACCAAATCCAAACAAGGCTGAGTTTACATTTATGCACAAAAAAATTCTGAAAAAAACCCAAAAAACTTTACTTAATGACCCTTTTGGGTGTATGCGTGTGTGAATGAATGAATATATATATATATATATATATATATATATATAAGAAAATAATGGATTGTAATTAGACAGTTTGTAAAGAAAAATTGATAACAAGTAATCCAAATTGGAAGGGGGAGATTTATTGAGAAACAAAGTCGACACTATAGCATTTTGATTCTGCTGAACCATCATCAGGTCTATGAGGGGTTATATTGGTGATGTAAAGATAATGATGAATGTATAAAAAGTGTAATAATATACAAAAACATAGGAAAAGTCTACTTTTTTTTTGTTTTTGTTTTTTTTATATTAATGTGTATGCCTCGGGAAATCCAAAATACGAATATAAGCCTCAAGGCACAAACTTATGTAATTCAAGAAAATGTTGGGATGAATGAAGAACACTGGACATTCTGGTAGGTGTGATTTTTCCTGTGTATAGTTGGTAGAAAAGTCTTCCTATTTTTGAGTAGGTCTTTGCATCTGTGAAACATCTTGATGTTATCGATATGAGATATTGGAGTGGGAGAATGGGTTTGGATCTTGTTAGTTAATGGGACAGAATGGAAGAAAATAATGGATTGTAATCCGACAGTTTGTGAAGAAAAATTGATAACAAGTAATCCAAATAGAAAGGGGGAGATTTATTGAGAAACAAAGTCGACACTATAGCGTTTCGGTTCTGCTGAACCATCATCAGGACTATGAGGAGTTATATTAGTGATGTAAAGATAATGATGAATGTATAAAAAGTGTAAAAATATACAAAAACTTTGGAAAAGTTGTATAACAAGAAAAAGTTGGCTGTTTATGACTAGAAAAATTGGCCGTTTGATCAATGAATCAGTGTTCGTTTTTCAAACTATGTCACCTGACATATAGAAATGTTGTGCAGAATCCATTTTCTATTTGTTCATCGAGAAGTTTTGAATTATTCTTTGTTTCGATGAAGTTCAAATCCTATAAGTCAGGTTTTTTTTTTTATATTAATGTATATGCCTCGGAAAATCTAGAATACGAATATAAGCCTCAAAGCACAATATATATATATATATATATATATATATATATATATATATATATATATATATATATTATATATATATATCATATATATATATATATATATATTCTTTAAGAAAAAACAAAACTGGTCACATTAGGATTATAAATTTATTTCCATCCTGTTATGGGTTTTGATATAAATTAAAAACACCAAAAAAAACATAACAGGACTTTTTTTTTTTTTTTTTTTTTTTTTTTTTTGGTAATGCTAGAGCTTTGGTGAATGTGGAGTACACCTTTATTGCCATCGCTCCCAGGTCTCTCTGGACCAGAGTGGTAGCATCTGATAGGGTCCTATCTATGGGTCAAATAGAACTAAACAGTGTACTTATACTAAACTGAATTGTTTGAAATAGAACTTCTTTTGACATCTAACTGTGTGTAAACAAAAATTTTGTTCTTATGCTAAACTGATTTTGACATTTAAACTGCATACTCATGTTAAACTGGATTGTTTGAAATAGAACTGTTTATATGAATAAAAATTGACTTGGCATTAAATAACCTACTATGGTTGATATGCCATAAAACCAAATAAAAAAATCCTTACGTGCTTGTAATCTGTGTCCTTCTTGGCTAATGGGCCAATCTTGATGAAACTTAGCATGTGAACTCATTTTACCTCAATGAGGTACTCCGAACATTTTAGCTCAAAACTGATCAAGAAGGTTTAATTCATCTTGATAGAAAATGAAATTGACATCCACGGGAGTGTCTCTCTAATAGTGGGGACCAGAAATTCTGGGAGGAAAATTACCCAGAACAGTCTCATTCTGTACACACTTATTGGCTCATGGGTCAGAATTACTGAAGCTTGGCATATGAACTCCTTTCATTTCAAGGTTTCAAGGAGTTTTTTTTAAAGATCTTGCCACAGAGGGAGGGATGAGATGTACTCTCCCCTTCTGAAAACTCTGAAAAATCTTAGCTTGAAATTGATCACAAATGTCTAATGAAAGCAAATAAAATTGCTATCTACAAGAGTTACCCACTCTCCCTTACTGAAACACATACATACTCACTGGACTTTATCTTATCTTATTTTCTTTTTAGAAAATTAATTAGATGGTATCATTTCTATAGCAAGTAAACAGAATGAATTTTTGTTCAAGATGTGCTATCCTGAGCAACTCTGGGTTTTTCTAGTGTGTGTATAATTATATATACACACACACACACACACACACACACACACACACACACACAATTATATAAGGAATGAAGTTTCATCAGTTGATTGTGTCTTCTATTTCATAATTGATACATAAAACTATAGCAAGAAAGTGAGATTTTAATTTCTTTGTGTTTTTATCCTGCTCTGCTGACCACCTTTTGAGCACTTTTTGATTTATCAATATTTTTCTTTTAAACAATTGTTTATTCTCATCTGTTCATTAACTCTAGTACTGTATATTAAATAAATTTAATATTAATCTCATAAAATGAACAAAATGAATTTGAATTATTCTTTAAAAAAAAATTCTTTGCAGTTTGAGCACAAGTTGCTTCTTGTGGATGAGATTGGAAACCTTGAGAATAAAGTTTCATCTGATGATTGTGTCTTTTATTCCATGGTTGCATTTTTGGTTGGTTTTAATGCCATATCAAACTCCATGGGTTATTTAATGCCAAAGCCATCCTATGTAGAAGGCTAGTGGTATTATTTAACCCACTTGCTAGGAGATAAATGTGTTCATACCTTTCCCAAGGGTTGTAGTCCAAAAGTGAATATCATAGTGTGACTAGAGTTTGAGCTCACCTATTTGTATTGCTGTCTTGCATGTTAACTTCTACACCGTGAGAATCCCTCCCAAATTCCATCATTGATAGATGAAACTTATAGTAATAAAACTATAGTAAGGTGAGATTTTAATTTATGTAAGTTATATATAAGAAAAAGAGACAATGAATATCTATATGACTTAGCTCATTATGATTGGTCATTTAAAGTTGATACTTGAATTTGGAATCTTCAGAAAAAGATCGTTACAAGTCTATAAACTGAAGTGCCCGTGGTGTAATGGTTATCGTCGTAGGAAATGAACACGGCGACATGAGGTCAAATCCTGGACAAGACTGATTGCATTTCACATAGCACTAATACCCTTGGGAAAGGTATGAATCCAATTATTCTCCCTCCAGCTATGGGTAAATAGTAGAACAGACTAGGTTCTTCAGCCTTGATGAGGCAACTAGTCTAGGAGAAGGAAAACTCTGAATTCAAACCTGTTAAACTTCGCTTAAAAAATTCACCTTGTGTCATATCCTGCCGAGTGGAGGGGGTTGGGTAAATAGGATAAACTGTGAAGCATTTATTTTCCCTATAAGAGATAATGAGTACCCAGTAACAGAGATACATTAATTGTTATTTACTAAGCTTTGCTTATTTTGACATTTGGAACTGCTTTCTCCTCAAGGTGGTGCCTTGAATATTTTCATTCAAAATTAATCAAGATGTAGTTTTTCCACAAAGGAAATAACATTTGCAGGGGTGTTTCCCTAGTGATAAGAACCAGAATTTTCGGGAAGAAAATTGCCTACAATCCTGAGAATACTTGCTATTATTAATTGGTTGCCCAATTAAGTAATGAACAGGTTCATTGTAGCTTAACCTTGGCAAGCTTGTACTTTCAGCATGACTTGACTGTAAGCCACCAGAGATGGATTAGTCCAGTGGTTTACAAACTGTCATTTGAGGACCACTGGTGGTCTGCAATGTCAGCAGCAGATGCTGCAAGGCTATTGTGAAAATCTATATTATCTGATTAGCGATTAGTACTTGCAAATTTGTGCTTCTACTTACTAGTACACACCTATGAAAACTTGGTTTAAACAGCAACCACACACACCAAAATTTGGGCTTAGCATGGGTTCCACATATCCATTGTTGTCTCAAAAGGCAGTGAAAATGCTACTATCTTTTGCAACAACATATTTATTTATGACATTTTCAGCACTTACCAATACGATGGCCAAATACAGTTCAAGACTTCTTATGCCAAGTGAATTGCATGTGTCTTTTGTAAAAATATCAATGAGAATTAATAATTTGTGCCAAGTAAGCACATCCCTCTTACTATGTATCATTGTTCAGTGCAAATATTGGGTGTGATTTTCATTAAATATTTCTTATAAATTTCTTTTTCATTTATATGGGGGTCCATGAGATAGACTCTGAAATAGAAAGTGGTCCTAGCTCCAAAATCTTTGAAAACCACTAACTCAGTTAATAATTATAATTGCATTTAATTTTCATTATGGAAGTTTTCATTCTCTATGCATTTCATTAGTGTCTATGTGGTGCATCCATACAATAGTACTGATACAGCCACAGTTTTGGAAGTGATATTTTTATTTTATTTGATAGATCATATTTCCATATAATTGACGACCTGTTAATAGGGACTACACAAGAATGCTATGTTTGGTTTTGAGCAAGTCCTGAAAGCATCAGCTCACAAAACAGCAGTTATACGGCCACCTACTTCCCGTCTCACAAACCAACTTTGTCTCTGTCTTCCACCAGACAGGACTTGACACAAGGTTAATGACCTGAATATTGGCTTATAGGGGGATTAGGGAAGAGGAAATTCAGACAAGAGCCAAGGCTCAAGCCCTGCTGTTCTATGCTTAGCCATTGGCTCAAATAAGGCATTGCTAGGGAAGTAGGGACAAACTCATAAGCCACATTTTCCTATGGACAAACTAATGTTGGCTGGCCAGCAAAGACTCGTGCAGACACTGGATACAGCCTAGGAGACTGACCGGGAGCTACGAATGATAGGAACAGGTGATGAGAGAAAGTTGGGGAACTGTGCTGTCAGCACAACTTGATGTTGGAAGGCTTTTATTAACTTTGACTATATCCCCGCAAAGGAGTAAAAACATCCCCCTTGCTCCCAAGCAGTGTCCTGCATATGACACTAAACTGTATCTAGTCATGAAGTTACTGTTCTAGAATTCTGGGGAGTATAGAATCACCTCTTCATTGTTATTACTCTAAGGAGTGGTTGTATCCGTTAGGGTTCAATTGCATATGTTAACCGAGTTAATATTAAATTTTATGGTGAAATATTTCATTAAGAATATTCAGAATCTTCAGAAAAAGATCTTTGAAAGTCTGAACTGTGACGCATTGATATATTTGAAAATTATATTTATATTAGATAAAAATACTTGAAAATTAATCATTATCCAATAAGAAGAGTTATTTGAAACCATATAATTGTGTATGAATTATAAGTATTTGATAGAAATACTTGAAACCATACAACTGTGTGCAAATAAATTGTACCAAATTCTGACATTACTGGGGTTATAGAATATGCTGACTGTACTTCTATAGAGAGGTAAGACATTCCCAGTGCGTGTCTTGGATGTAATACTAAACCATCTGATGGTGAGGTCTGTCCTGGAACTCTGATAAATAGGGAGTATCCTATCATTGCCATTACTGGATTGGTAGTACCTGTTAGGGTCCTATTTATGGGTCATATAGAATTATTTAATCATTTACTATACATGAAACCATTTAACAATATGCAAACAAATGATTAATATTAAACTGAATTATTAGTATTTGATACCAATTCTTCAAACCATCTGTGTGCAAATCAATGAATAATGTTGAATAGTCTTATTAGAAAGAAATACTTGAAACCATTTAGTATTCTAGCATTTATGACATGAAACTGCATCTGATGGTGAGACTCCAGTCTTGGAGTTTGAGGAATATAGAGTACCCTTTCATTACCATTACTTTCAGGTCCACTCTGACTTGGAGTGTTAGTACCTGTTAGTTCCATGTACATGTCAAATAGAATTGTTCAATCTTTTACTGGTATTATTGTTATTATTATTACTTATGCGAAACCATACGGCTATGTTCAAGTCATTCGTATTAGATAGGGATACTTAATAGAATTGCTACTCTTGAATAGCAATGCTTGAAACAATTCAACTATGCCAACAACTGATTGATATTAAATTAGATTGGAATACTTGATAGAGTTATTAATGTTAAATAGCGATATTTGAAACCGTTTAATTGTGCACAAACAAATGAGCTCCAACTCATTTAAAAATGAAGTTATCTACAAATTATTTGCTTACAAATTATATGTATATATAAATAAAATATAAATAACCAATATGAGATTGATATGCCATTAAAGCAAATAGTCTATATAAAGAATAAGAGATTGATATGCCATTAAATCAAATAGTCTATATAAAGAATAAGAGATTGATATGCCATTAAAGCAAATAGTCTATGTAAGCAATAAGAGATTGATATGCCATTAAAGCAAATAGTCTATGTAAGCAATAAGAGATTGATATGCCATTAAAGCAAATAGTCTATATAAAGAATAAGAGATTGATATGCCATTAAAGCAAATAGTCTATGTAAGCAATAAGAGATTGATATGCCATTAAAGCAAATAGTCTATATAAAGAATAAGAGATTGATATGCCATTAAAGCAAATAGTCTATGTAAGCAATAAGAGATTGATATGCCATTAAAGCAAATAGTCTATGTAAGCAATAAGAGATTGATATGCCATTAAAGCAAATAGTCTATATAAAGAATAAGAGATTGATATGCCATTAAAGCAAATAGTCTATGTAAGCAATAAGAGATTGATATGCCATTAAATCAAATAGTCAAAATTACCTAACTTTATAAACAAGAGATTGATAAGCTATTAAACAAATAAAGCAAATGAAACCAAACTTAGGTATGTGTGTATGTTATTTATGTAAACAAGTATGTATTTTTTTTGTTTGTTTGTTGGTATGTTTATGCACACGTCTACTTCTTTCTAAGTGTGTATTATTGCATGTATATATGTAACATGTTTCTGTATCTACATCTGTGGGTACTGAGTACTTTGTATATTTAAATGCGCAGATACAAATGTAAGCATCACTGGATTGAAAGCTTAATTAAATCTTCCTGATGATGTCAGGTAATTCCCCACTCTCTCATGTCCTGGTAAGATGCTGGTGTTAATGGATGAACACATAGAGCCACATTGATTAACCAGGGATGAAGTGTGTGTACCTGAAGAGTGAATAGAGATAAGATGGGTGGGAGGGGTTCATGACAAATGGCTTGAAATCTTTAAGATAATCAGCATAGAAAAATCCAAAAGGCCACAGTAATACATATATACAGTTGAGTCTATGAAAAAATCTATGCATCTAACAATGTTTTAGCAAAAATCTAATAAAGCAATATTAGTATTAAGCTCTGTAATTTTATTTTTGAAATATATCCTAGGCAGATATGTGTAAAGATGTATGTTCCCAAACATGCATACAAATGTATTAAAGCAAGCTCTTCAATTAGTATATATGTGTTTGTGTGTATCTGTTTACCTAACCATTCCGCCACAGGTTGGTAGTGGCATAAGGTTTATTTTAAAACAAAGTAAAGCTGGTTTGAATTCAGTTTTCCTTCTTCTAGATTGGTTACTTAACCAAGGCTAAAAAAGTCAGTCTCTCCAACTATTCACCCAGAGATTATGGGTAAAGATGGATTCATGCCTTTCTGAAGGGTATTAGTATGAAGGAAAATACAAACAGCCTTCCCCTATGATTTGAAGTTTGGTGGCCAATTTTATCTTGAACAGTAATTGTCGTTCTAAGTGCACCTCTATTGTGCATGCATGTGTTTTTATATATATATATTATATATATAAGGTATTCTTCAATCCTGTAAATCCAGAGTAGGGAACAATTCTGTCAGGACAAATAAATTATTCAAATTTTGAATATTTAAATATTCCTGGTACCAAACTCAATGTAAATAAATTCACAGAACAAATATTATTTCAAGAAAAAAAGAACAATATTCAGTTGCATTAGGATAATAGATTCATATCAATGCTCTTAACAGGATGGAAATAAATTCATTCTCCTAATGTGACCGAATATTGTTTTTTCTTGAAATATATATATATATATATATATATAATATATAATATATATATATATATATATATATATATATATATATATATATAGTTATGATTAAAATTTAATACTAAATGTTTTTAAAATGTAAAATATTTAGTACTCAGTGCAGGGCAATATCACAAAGTATTTAAACTATAAACTGAAAAAATAGAACTTAGTAACTCATGTATGTATATGAGAGAGATATTTGTGTAAGTGTATTTGGTTTTGTTTCTTAGTTTAATAGCATATCAACCTTTAGTGAGTTATTTCATGCCAAAGCTATCCTTGTTGAAACACAGAAGGGATACTATTCAATCCATGACTAGGTGGGTAGATAAGGTAGGTTATACCTTCCCTAGGGTATCAGTCCAAAAGGTAGCATGACTGGAGTTCAGACTCGCTTACAATGATGTTGCAGTTTGGCATATTAAACCATTACGCTATGGGAATTCACCTCT
>CAUZXS010005399.1:0-37500 GCA_963585895.1 Sepioteuthis lessoniana | reverse complement strand
ACAGGCTGAAAACCATACTCTGTATCCATCAAATGCCAGAACATTAAAAACAACAATAATGGTTTCATTAGACAGTTACAACAAACACTTTTACCATGAGGTTGGTTAAGTTCCCATGGCATAGTTGCTACCATGCTTAATTGTAACATGGTAAGCAAATTTGAACTACAGTCAGGCTATTAGGTTCACTTTTGAACTTAAGACCCTTGGGAAAGGTATTAATTCCCTCATCCATCCTCCACTCCGCTATAGGTTAAAGAGTACCATGAAACCTTCTTGTCTTAGATCATCACCAATACATGAAAATAAGTTGGGCCTAGTTGGTAAGAGGTTAAAGCTTTTTCAAATTATTTGGACTAATAGCCTCATTTTTTTTTGTTTTGGGTATGTTTCATTTTAAATGATTAAGTCAATGAAGATAACGATACAAAAGTAGTAACAAATGGACACAGCAATACAGCTCAGTTTTGAAATGATTATCAGACTGTCTGATAATTGTCAAATTTGGCACATGAAACTTTTAGTTACAGGAATAAAAAAGTGATTAATAAATTTTTGTTTTTTTACACTACTCTTATTGCTTGCACTTTCGTTTTATTCCCTACATTCGTTTTTCTATGAAAGTTTTGTTTTCTTGGTTGTGGTAAGTTTATTGTGAGGAACATAGATGTATTTGCTCCATCTTTCCTCTATGTATGGAATCAAATACCTTGGAGAAATCTTTGAACAATACTGTTGCCTCAAGACTTTTTGCTCATAATCCTTTGAGGATTCAGTGGATAGTCAGCATCTGAAGTTGTGGATCAATTTTTCCTAAGAATTTTCTCAAGTTCAAGTCGGATATAAATGTGAAGCAGCACATAATAAACTTCATCTGCTATAACAGTAAGAGTTATGCCTTTTAAATGATTCACTCACTTCTTGCAAGGAGATACATTAACATCTTATTGGTTTATAATCTGTCTAGATTATATACTATGAACATCAATAGATTTAATAAAAGAAAATGGTTGCACATTAAAAAAAAGACAAGAAGCAGATGATATCCCATCGAAACTATGACGGTTGTAGACTTTACATATGATCTAATACTTGTTTCAAATATACCTGCCCAAGTCAAATACCTTCTGTAAAGCCTAAAGTAAGTGACAGGAGGCTTTAGCCTCAATGTGAATGTAAATAAAACGAGTTCATGTTTTTTTAAAATGAAGGAGCCATCTGCACTTTAAGTGGCAAACCTCTAAAATTAATAGACCAGTTCAACAGTAATATATCATCTACTAAAAGTGATAACATCTGCATAGGGAAGCCATCAACATGCACTGCTCTTGTGATAGGCTCTTGATTATATCGAAATCTGATCTTTCTGATAAAATTAAGCTATTGCTGTATCAGGATTACTGTATGAATGCACTACCTGGACTCTAACAAAATATAGAGAAAGAGCTAAATGGCAGCTACACTAGAATGCTGCTTTTAACAAGTCCTGGAAGTAACACCCCACAAAACAGCAACTTTATGACTTCTTACCTTCCATCTCACAAACTATCCAAGTAAGATGAACAAGACATGCTTGGTTCTGCTGGAGAAGTAAAAATGAACATATGACATTCTTTGGTTTTCTATGCAAAGATGCTCTTGAGATTGAATCTGTGCTGAGATTTTGGTTGTATGGAAAACTGGCAGTTGCTCATGTGGCAGGTGTCCTCTCTTCATGACATTGATGTTGTTCAAGGGAAGAGCAAGTTGCTCTAGAAGTTGTCCAACCTTGCTTGAGGACAACATTGCCCCTTGGGAACTCCTAGTTTTTCCACTTGGATAAGACAAGTTAGCCTACCATGGTTTTTGATGGTTTGAATTCAGTTTTTGTCCTCCTTGATCAGTTGCCCTCTAGCTCAATCTGCCCAATTATTTTACTCATAGAGAGTAGAGATGGATCCATGCTTCTCCCAAGTCTATGTGAAACCCAAAGAGTATCATAAATATTTTTAATTTGGCTATTTACCTTCATGATAATTTTCTTTTAAGTTTTCTATTTTTTAAAAATATTTCCTAATTCCTAATAATTTTCCTATTTTTCCTATAATTTTTTCTATTTTTTTCCCCTATATTTTCTAGTCTCATTTATGACTTAATTTCCTATATAGTCATTATACATTTCCTATTTTCTTATTTTTTCCTATTTGATCCTATATTTCCTATTTTCCTAGAACTATAGCAAATACTTCATCTCTGGATTTCAGACAATTTTAAGTTTTTTTCTTTTCTCATTTTTCATAAACTTTTTAAGGTTGACATGTCATTAAACCCAACTAAACTGATCCTGGATCAGATTGAAGGCTTGAATTAGTTGTAACAAAAAAAGCAACATAAAATTAAGATTGATCTATTTTAACAGTATGTCGACTCATCTTGTGTTAGTTTATGCTGAGAGGTCAGGGAAATGCATTTATTGTATGTTTATATTAACAATTTTTGGGTAGATGTTTTTAAGAATTTTTTTCTGACAGGCTAACAAGTTTTCCTATCTAATCTAGATTATTGCAGTTATATAGTTTTGAATATTCCTATCTAATATAAATGATTATAAGTTTTAAGTAATGATTTCTATTTAATAAAAATCATTTATTTGAACAGTTATATGGTTTCAAGTAACTAATAATAATAATATTCCTTAGTCATCATCATCATGTCATGCTGCTAGCATGGATATCCCTGACCCTCTCTCGCCACTTTTCCCTATCATTCATCACCTCTGGTAGGTCTTCAGCACTACATCCTATATCCTCACATAGCTGCTGAATGTATGTTCTAGCTGGTCGTCCTACTTTTGCTCGACTATGTGTGGGGGTCCATAGGAGTACATCACTTATGAGCTCATCTCTGCTTCTCCAGCAGTGTCCTGCATGTCTGCTTCATCTAACTTGGATAGTTTTTGTGATGGGAGACAGGTGGCTGTATAGTTAGTGCTTTGTGGGGTGTTGCCACCAGGACTTATTCAATATTGCTCTCAACATTCTTGTGTAATTGCCGTCTAGCTTCTTCTCCAGCTGTTTTGTTAGCATCCAAGTGGTGCATCCATACAGCAGTATCGACACGACCGCTGCCTGGAAGAAACTGCATTTCATTTTATTGGTCAGGTTTGATTTCCATATGATCGATAGCTTATCGATAGCTGTCCATGTCTTCGTTAGCCGTGTGTCAATGTCTTTTTCAGTTGATGAGATACTGCTTCCTAAACTGTTCTTAATATTAATAATTTACAGTTATGATATTGAATATTCCTACCTCATATAAACAATTTTCAAACTGAGTGGACTTGGGAGTAATAGCAATGAAGGGGTACTCCACATTCAGCAGATATCCTGTATTAGAGCTTCACTATCTGATGCAATTTAGCATCATAATCAGGATCTTCCTTTTTTTGGTATGGGGTCTTACCTCTCTGCAGAGGATGCAGTTGTGTATTTTATGCTCTGTTGACAGGGTTTAAAAATAAGGTATTTACATAGAATATTGGAAGCTATAAGCCAAAAAGATTGGAGAAAAATGGTATTAAAAAAAACAAAAAACTTTTCACTATTGCACAGTTAAGTGAGGCTTTAGAATACACCAATTGCCTCTCTGCAGAGGGGTAAGACTCCACCTCCCTCTGCATGTGTCTGGGATTTGATTATTTAATGGTAAGGCTCCAGTCCTGGAGCTTTGGTGAATATGGAGTATTCCTTCATTACCATTTTCTCTAGAGTTCTTGTACCTGTTAGGGTTCCATCTGTAGGTCAAATAGAAATAGTCTTGGATGTGACACTAAACTGCATCTGATGGTGAGGCTCCAGTCCTGAAATTTGGGGGAATGTGGAGTATCCCTTCATTGTCATCACTCCCAGATCCACTCTGGCCCAGAGTGGTAGCACCTGATAGGGTCCTATGTATGGGTCAAATAGAACTAAACTGTGTTCTTGTGCTAAACTGAATTGTTTGAAATAGAACTGTTCTGACATTTAACTATTTGTAAATAAAAACTATAGCTATACTAAATTGAATTGTTTGAAATTTCATCATCATCATGTCGCACTATCAGCACAGATATTCCTGACTCTCTCTCACCACACCTCCCTATTGTCCATTGCTTTCAGCCGATCCTCAGGGCTATATCCCATATCAGCACAGAGCTACTGTATGTAGGTTCAAGCTGGATGTTCTGCCTTTGCTCGTCCATGTGAAGGGGTCCACAAGAGTACATCAATTATGAGCTCATCCCTACTTTTCCATCACTGTCCTGCGTGTCTGGTTCTTCTAATTTTGATAGTTTTCTTAATGGGTGGTAGGTGGCCGTACACCTTCTGCTTTGTGGGGTGCTGTCTCCAGGACTTGTTCAATATTGCTCACAGCATTCTTGCATCAAGCTTTTTGCAATTTAATTTGGCATTAAATGACCTGAAAAGGTTTGATACACTGTAAAACACAACCAACGAACAAACATAAGCCATAAAACAAAACAACCAACAAACATAAGCCATAAAACACAACCAACCAACAAACATAAGCCATAAAACACAACCAACCAACAAACATAAGCCATAAAACACAACCAACCAACAAACATAAACCATAAAACACAACCAACCAACAAACATAAACCATAAAACACAACCAACCAACAAACATAAACCATAAAACACAACCAACCAACAAACATAAACCATAAAACAAAACAACCAACAAATGTAAACCATAAAACAGACCAATTAACTACTGCATTTTCCAGTTTTTGATGACTAACAGTACTGTGTTTTTCAGCAAAAATTCAGTTTAAAAAGACATTACTCTAAAACATTGAGATATCATAAAATGTTATGATAATCCATGTAAATTTAATGAACTGGGGTCAAAACAATTCAAAGGACTAGAAAAAAAAACAACAAATGTCTGTCTTGTTCTAGCGTGCACAATTCTAAGTACAGGGGAACCTCAACTTACGAAAACACCATTATACAAAAAATTCAGAATACAAAATGGGTTTCAAAGAAATTTCTGTTCCATTTAATGAAAAAATATTCAAGATATGAAATCGAAAAGTAAAGTGTCATTATTTACATTTATTTTTATTTTTCATTGAATTTATTATTTTCTCATTGTTTTTTAACATTTATGTAACTATGTTATCATTAATGAACATATTTCTTAGGGTGGGTATAATATTTACAATTTATATGACTGCTTTTGAGGGCTGGAGTGAATTATGCCATTTGTAGGGTAAATCTTGTTCCATAATATGAAAATTCCAAGATACGAAATCCACATATCTCTAGGTATCATTGTATGTGACCATATTTGTCCATAACCAAGAAAAGCCTAATATGAAAATCAGTGGAATATTCATTAAACATTCAAAATCTCTATTGTTAACTAGATCCAATCCATAGTTTACAAATGGATGGGAGGTGGGTATCAAAGAATTGTCCTTATCAAAGAAAATCAACTCTTGAATTCCTTGAAACAAAACACCTGATAATGATCAGAGAGTGGACTAGTCGAAATTGCAGGGAAAATATCAGTGATGTCAACCAGAAATAATTGCTAATTTCTCTGTTATTCTATTAAATTTGCAAATGTCTTGTACTAATTCAAACATCTGTTTAATGCCAAATGCCTTCAATCTTGTTCATGAATGTGCTTCCAAGCTTTGCTTTTTTTTTTTTTTTTTTTTTTTTTTTAACCATAATGCCATCTGCTGAAAGCTGAATTTTGTTGAATTGTCTTAGAATTTCAGTCTTTCTACAATAAAAATATTAAGTTGTTACATCTAAAATATGAAATATATAAACAAATTTAATGGGACTGAAGTAGTAATTTTGATAATTTTTTTTATAATATAGAGATTTTATTTAGTTTTTTTTTCATTTTAAGTTTCCTATTGGTCATAAAATGATTTGAAATTTAAATTTGAAATCCCTCCATAACACTGAATTTCCTTAAAAGAAAAATGTTGAATTATCTTTGAATTCAATTCTTTCTACAATAAAAATCTAAAGTTTAAAGTGTTAAATATATAAATACATTTCACAGCTATTTAGGAACAGAAGTAGTAATTGTTATATTTTGATTTTAAATTAAAGTTTATTGATTTATTTTTCTGTTTTAGAGAGAGCAGAGATTTTGAAAAATGTTCACTTTTCAGGGGGATAATGAATTAATTTAATTATTTTTTTCCATTTTAAATCCTCATTTCTAGATCCTTTTATAATGCTGTATTTACTGAACGCATTTATACTTTTACAATATATCAATGTTTTTGTGATATTTACTTTTTTTTGCATTAGATAATTTATCAGAGAAATAATAAATTTTCTGTCAATGAAAAAAAAAAGCAAACTTGCTGGGTTGTTTTAGAATTCCAACTTTTCTGCCATAAAAATCTAAAGTTGTTGCATTTAGAGTATGATGTTTAACAGCTATGATAGAACTGATTTTTTTTTTCTTTTTTGTTTATGAAGTTTTTTAAATCTACATTTTTGATAAGGATTGTAAATTTTTTTCTTTTCATTTTTAAATCTAGGTTTCTTACTGATCATAAAATGATTTAAAATTGAGATTTTTAAGTCCCATCATGACACTGTATTTCTTGAACACTTGTGTGTGTGTGTGTGTGTGTGTGTGTATATATATATATATATATATATATATATATATATATATATATATATACACACACACACACACACACACACACACACACTCCATACATTTTAATGAATTGTTAAGTTTTCTTATTTTAACCTGATTACTAATCCCTTTTTCTGAACTTAAAAATATTCTAATTTATTTTGAAATATTTTGATAATCTTAATATACATATACTTTTAAAAGGACTGTTTAAATATATATATATATATATATATATATATATATATATATATATACACAGGGTGATTGAAAAGTAACTTCCTATTTTAAAATTCTTTATTTCTTAACTAATAATTTATTCATATACATAAATTAAAGTATTTTAAAACAGAATTTTTCTTTTCAAACACCCTGTGTGTGTGTGTGTGTTATATATATATATATATATATATATATATATATATATATACCATAGATGTTTGTGAAATGTTGCTGAGTTTTCTTGATTACCAATCTTTATATGTTTTATATTTTCTGATTACCAATCTTCATATGTTTTATATTTGACTGTTAGAAATTATTAAATGATTAAAATGTAATCCTTGATATCTGAAAAATGTTTTAGCCTATTTATGACACTTCACTCATATATGTGTACATATAAGAAAATATGGATAATGACTTACCTAAGAGAATTAGAAGAATTAACTTATGAAGAGATTATTAGAATAATTTAGAAAAATATAAGACCAGAAAAGAACTAGTTGTCACTGAGAGAACCAAATCCATGGAGAGTAAACAATGCCCTAATAAGTCTAAAATACATGCACCGATTAAAAGAGACATTTGAATATTGCAAATTTGAAAACCTCTGAACAAAATTCATGATTACAGTGGATGAAATAATCCTAAGATTAATAGAAGCCATGCCGGGCACATTGCACAAACACAAAATACTTGAAAGGTTACAGATAAGTAACATGAATTTAGAAGCGAGCATAGAATTTTCAACCAACAAAAAGATTTTCAAGAGAACTACAACACAACCAAGTTAATGATCAAATTGTAGCAAGGAACATGAGAGAAATAATAATAAATACTCAGTCTTGGGAAAAAAATATATTCAAACTCAAAAAAAAATAAAAATAAAAAGATCATTTTCCGGTGGTATGCAAGTACAAAAGAATAGAAAGGGTAGAAGGCACAGGCATTCCAACTGAAAATGCCAAAATATATGCAATAAATACACCCACCAAGACCAGAGAAAAAATTAAATGGCATATCTTTTCACATGCAAGGTGACATTGAGAATGACATCACTTTAATACCAAAAATCTTCTTGAAGAAAATGGGCAAACTAAAATTGAAGCAGAGCAATTTCCATTGAAGTAATTTGACAGAACTGTAATTAAAGTAAGGAGCACTTTTGAAGGGACATTCAAAATAAACAACTGCTTCAAAATAATTTCTATCATAGTAGTAGCATGCAATAAAGATTATGGCCTACTAGGAATTGATGGGTTGAAAGTCGGTACCACAAAACTCATAAGTTCCATAAAAGCATAACATTGGGTTGTTAAGAAGTTACAGGGTGAGCATTTGTTTAAAGGAAAACCATCACCCAAGCTATGTGCAATCTAGAAAGTTACTAATTCATATCTTACTTGTAGTTGTGGGAAAATTTTAAAGATATGATTCTGCAAGTAATACTAGAAAAAGCTCCCCAAAATGATAGCAATTGAGCTTCACTGATTATGACCCTACGAAAGTCTGATAGTAATACAAGAATATGTGGGGATTACAAGACAGGGGCAGATCACCAAATATGGTCAGACTTATTTCCATTGCCAAATGCTGAAACTGTGAGCTATGAATTAGCAAGGATGAAATATTTTGTAAAAATAGATCAGCATACAATTTGATTGAAATTGATGAGAATTTCAAGGAAATCACCCCTATAAATACCCTAAAAGGCTTACTAAGGTGGACTCGTCTGCCGTTTGGCATAAAGACTTTGAGCCACATTTTTCAAAAACTAATTGAAAACGTTTTATTTGGAAATATGTATCGTTATATTGGCCTAGTGAGTAGAGTATTCACCTATGGTCCAGGAGACCAGGGTTCAGTCCCAGGTCATGTCATACCAAAGACTTAAAAAATGATACTTGATACCTCCTTGCTTAACAGTCAGCATTATAAGGTATGTATCAAGGATAAAGTGGAGCAATCGGGGGGGGGAGGAGTAGTGCCCTCCCTTATACCTTGGTCTAGTAGCTATTGAAAAGGGAGCCTATGGGTCGCCCTCGACTACAATTGCCAACTTTACTTACTTTATATATCATGATGGTGGGCGTGTCCACTAAAGAAGAATTGAAACACAAAACAAGAAAATTTTGAAGTTAAACTTAACAGGCATGACCATAAACAAGGATAAATGTAAACTAAACTGTGATAAGATATCATATTAGGGATATCAAATATCAAAGGATAGAATATCACTCAATGAGTGACTGCCCTTGAAAATACCAGAAATGTCCACACCAAGAAACAAAAAGAGATTGGAATCATTTTTGGGACAACTTTTTATCATGAGTATCAACTCAGATACAATGATCTGATAGAACTGTTTGCCAAGTTACACAAAAAGAACATTTAACCGGAAACAAAAACAAACTATCACCTTTGAAATATTGAAGATGGCACTAACAAAAACCAGTGATTAAAATCTTTGACCCCAAGAAAGAAGTAACACTAACCACAGATATGAATGAACATGTCTCGTCAGCAATTATATCACAAAAAATTCACCCAGTGGTATACCTATCAAGAAAGTTAATGAGAGCAGAAACAAACTAATCGAATTTTGAAAAACAAGCGCTTGCTATAGTCTAGAGCATGGAAAGGGCATGAAACTTCTTATTAGGACAGACATTTTTTTCTAAAGTTTGACTACAAACTATTAGAATTCATATTTAATCCCAGGAAAGAATTACCAAGGATTTTATCATTGAGAATTTGAAGATGGGCAATTAAACTTATGACATTCGATTTTTGACATAATGTATATAAAAGAGAACAATCTTTGCATCTAGACTTCCTATCCAGACTAGATTTTGTTAATGAAAAGGTAGATAGTTGCGAAAGTGCAGAAGACAAAATACTACCCTGAGTGGAAATGGACATCTTGCTTCTAAATTGACTTAGAATAAAAACAAGATAAGACCCCATATTAAGCAAGATACAAGAGAAATATTTGGAGAAATTGCTCAATAGTAGAGATCCTTCAAAGAAACGAAACACTTACTAGCCATATAGAAGGGCATAATGTGCTATAAACACATAACAGTACTGCTACAAACCCTAAGAAAGGACATATTAAGGAGTATTCAGGATTATGTACATTGCGGCATAATGCCAATACAAAGAAGGTTAAAGTTGCAAGGCTGGTGACCAGGATATTTGAAAGAAGTAGATTATAATAAAAGATGCCCAAAATGTGCTGAAATAAATTTAAAAAAAAAGAAAGTTCCCTCATAGCCCAAAGAAAAAGAACCATAGATTAGGGTTCACATGGAACATGCACACATCAAAGATAGAGGCTTATTCTTCATACGAATGGACTCATTTTCAGGATGGCCTGAGCTAATCAAAGTATTGGACAGAAAAGCCACAACTGTTAAGTAATGAGAACAATATTCACCCATGTCACCTGCAACCTAATGGGATTACAGAAAAAATGGTGCAAACTGAAAATGGGGTTAAAGATGTTTTCCCCGTTCAATGAAAGCATAGAAGCCTACCTATCCATACTGCTCCTAAGTTACAAAATGAATCCACATGCAGGAAGAAAACGGTCCTTCAGCATTAATGAAGAGGCAAATCAGAGCCCCCATAACCATGTCATTTTCAGCAAAAGAAAAAGTTTGGTATAGAAAAGATAAAGAATGAAATATAGAAAGATTATTACAAAAGGGCATAACACAATGGTATTATAGAAAAATGGGGAGCACATACTGATCCATGTGGATCAGTTTAGATCCAGAATTGACTCTAAAGGCATAAAGATTGAGAAAGAATTGGGGAATGAAGAGTAGGAGATCTATGATTTTTGAGAGTGAACAGAGCAGGGTATGGAAAAACGTGATAATGAACTGTTAAAAAAGACCAACTAAATGAACTTGGATCAAGATCACCTATTAGAAGAAACCAAGACAAACACAAAGAAAAACAACTCGAGTTTTCTGAGAATAATCAAGAGAAGTACAAGAGCAACCAAAGGTATACATATTTACCAACCCCTCCGCTCAGACAGGATATAACACAAGGTCAATTTTTAAGCGGAATTTAACAGGTTTGAATTCAGAGTTTTCTCTCTCCTAGACTAGTTACCTCACCAAAACTGAAGAACCTAGTCTGCCCTACTATTTACCCATAGCTGGAGGGAGAATAATTGGATTCATACCTTTCCCAAGGGTATTAGTGCTATGTGAAATGCAATCAGTCTCGTCCAGGATTTGAACTCGTATCACCGTGTCCATTTCCCACAACGATAACTATTACACCACTGGCAACCAAAAGTATATGACCTCCCAGATTCAAGAAAATGTAGTATCATATGTAAATTAGATGTGCCCATAAAAACAGTAAGCCAATATCAACCAATATCTAGATATGTTAATAGCAGTCAACATCTACTCTGCAACATATACTCATCATAACAATTATTTTAGTTTGGATGAGGTACCTTATATAGTGTAATGGTTAGTAAGCTGGATTAGCAGACTATTGTGGGTGATTTTGATTCTCACTTGGTGCCCCATACTTCTGGCTTTGTACTACAATTCAGCCAAGCTCAGTAAATGTCACATGTGTACCAAACATGGTGTGTTGGTTAGAGAGCTTGGTCCGCTGGGCATTGTTAGTAAGATCATTTCTCACTGGGTACCATATGCTTCTGGCTTTGTGCCACAACTATACTAAACTTAGCAAATATCTTATTTTGGATTTCCTTGTATTTCCTATAAAATAAGAAATTAGAAAAAAAAAAACTCTTTTATTTTGTTTAATTTTGTCATGTATATTTAACATTAATTTTTTAATCCTCATTATAATACTTGCTGTACTGGCAAAAAAATCTTTGGAATGTTAGCATTCATGGCACAGAAAATAGATTCTGAGAGTCAAGTTCAAATACTGGATGAAGCTGTTTGAATTTCACATTGTACTGATGCTCTTGGGATAATCATTAATCGATCTCTTTTCTCCCTTTCTCTATGTAAATAGTTGGATAGATTGGGCTCTTTAGCCTTGGTAAGGTATCGGATCTAATTGGAGAAAAATCTCAAAATGTCACATGACCAACCATCATGTGATTGTCAGAAGCTCTGCCCATAAATCCCCAAAAGGGAGATAACTATGTTTTGTTCCCCAACAATATCATTTAACTGCATGCAAACAAATGATTACAAACAAATAAAGAATGTAATTCAAAAGAATATTCAATGTAACATTGAAAATATAGTTAGGATTAAAATCAATCATTTATAAGGGAATCAAATGATAACCCATAAGGAGTTTATATGCCATTAAACAAATATATTATAACCCATATGCCATAAAACAAATATATTATATGCCATTAAATAAATAAACCAAACCCAACCAAACAAATTGATTTTGATCCTTCATTAACTTTTTTTTGAATAGCTGAAATAACTACATTTTGATGTTAAGCCTAACTTTTAAAAAATCTTTTTATATGACCCACTAAATACCTTCTCCCTTGTACCTTTTTGGGGTGGGAGCAAGAAAAATAGAGAATGGGTTGGTAAGCAAAGTAAGGATCAGAAGTGTAGAGGCATGGAACACAGTTTGACAGTGATGACTCAAGTGGAAGACAGAAGGAATTAAGAAGTATGCATGATATTTTTGATCTGATACTTACTTTGCTTACATATCCATTCTCTATTTTTCTTGCCCCTCACCTATCCATCATTCATGCTATATATTTACTGTTCTCCCTGATTTATTTCTGTTACATTCTTTGGGTCATCTCAACCCCTTTCCTTTCGCTACTCCCTACCACCATTGGCTTTGATACCAGATTCTTTTTTTTTTTTTTTTTTTTTTTCCCCCCATCTCTGGCCTGAATTGTACCTCACTTGACCCTTAATTCTCTCTTGTCCCTTTGCCCAACTTACTGATTGTACTCTGTTGCCTGGCCGACTTGTCAGGTTTAATAGATGCATATTTCCCTGTGGTTTGTATTTGAAACAAAGCAATAGCTAAGGTTTTTAAAGATTTATTATGATGCAGCCCCCCACCACCTCAACTTTGGAGAATGTGGAGTACCCCTTCATTGGCATTGCTCTGACTCAGAGTGGTAGCACCTGATATGGTCCTATCTATGGGTCAAATAGAACAAACTGTGTGCAAATAAATGACTTTTAAATTGTAATACTTGAAACCATTTAATTGTGTGCAAAGGGCTCAGGTTATTTAAAGACTGTTATGTACAAAATGTATTTACAAATCCTATATATATATATATATATCAGTGGCGACTCTAGCCTATTTTTGCTACTCGTGCCCCCCCCTGTCAACTTCAGTTCCCAACCCGTGGTCTGTGGACCAAAAGTAAGTCATCATATTTGTTGATAAAGACACCTATCATTTGTCAAGATGTATCAGTCATCCTATATATATATATATATCTTATTACTTGAAATATATATATATATATATATATCAGTGGCGACTCTAGCCTATTTTTGCTACTCGTGCCCCCCCCTGTCAACTTCAGTTCCCAACCCGTGGTCCGTGGACCAAAAGTAAGTCATCATAGTTGCTATTGCGTGATTCTCCATTGTATAGCACAGATTGACAAACGTACCTTGCATGGTGTTTTTTTTTTTTTTTGTAAACAATCAAGATACTATAGAGAAGTTGTTCATTACTATGACGAGAAAAATATGTTTATTAGAATAAAGAAATTGATGACAAAGATTATTTGTTGAAAATGTATTCAAATAAACAAATTTTAGTTACAGAATGTAATATATGCAACATTCATTAAAGAAATAGAGATCTGTTAGTGAAAAAAACGAATTAAAACACGCCGTTTAACCAACATTTACCATAGCGATGATGATGACGTCGGCAACGGCTATAATCTGCTATCCCCCCTCTCTCTTTCTCTCTCTCTCTCGGTCCCTCTCCCTCTTCCCAAGACAGCTGTCAGCAGTCACATTGTGCTAATTTTTTTGAGCACGGTATTTTGAGTTGCTTTTGCTATTGGCTACAGCTAAAAGTGGATTTCTCTAACATTACTGTTATTATAAGGGTCTTGTGCTTGGCACGGATTACGCGTGTTCAACATTATAGCCAATTTTATGGGATGTTCAATGGATCTGACGGTGGCCGGACAAAGACCATCCGTTCAAAACAGCATCGTTGTATTATTCCCAGATATATTTATGAACTTTTGGCTACTTAGTTATCGAAACTTGAATAGATACGTAATTTAATTGAGATCAGACTAAGTATGTTTGCTTGAAATTAATGGATGATTTTTAATCCATTTTGAATAACATTGACTGAGTTATTGGTCATGCCGGGCACGAGTAGCACTAGTCCCATCTCCGCCCCTGATATATAGGATTTGGCATTAAATAACCTACAATGATGGATATGCCATAAAACCGAGCCAAACTTTGGATAATGGAGCTTTCCCTCCATTAGGATTTGTACTAAGTTTAATAAATATCAAAATAGGTAGGCCTTCTCTCCTTGGTGTATTGGAGAAATACAGTCTTGCTATTCTTATTTTCTTCTATTTTGCTTTATACCATAATAAATTTAGTAAGGAAGTGCTGGAGGTGTAATGATTACTGTTGTAAGAAGTGGACTTGGGTACTGAAGTTCAAGTTCTGGATGAAGCTGTTTGCATTTCCTATAGAGCTAATACCCTTTGGAAAGATATGAATCCAACTATTCTCCCTCCAATTATAGGTAAATTGTAAAGCAGACTGAGCTCTTTAACTTTGGTATGGCAACCAGTCTAGGAAAAAGAAAGCTCAAATGAGTTGTAGAGAAATGATCTTTGCCATGCTATTCTTGTCCAAGACACATTACATGAGTAACACCTACTCCAATCAAAAAATAGGTTATGAGACCAGTGAAGAGAAAGAAACTTGATAAATATCAAAATAGACAGGCTCTCCTCACTTGGAAGACTGGAGCAACTCAATCTTCCTAAACTCATTTTCCTTGCTTCATGTCTTGACTAACCTAATTGTAATCAATGTCTTTTAGTCATACTTCATATTTTACCTTTTATTTTATACTGCACCTTATTTCTATTGATTCTAAACTAAATCCATATCCCTTTTTGATCTCTCTCACAACCTGGGCTTTTGTTATCATATTAATTTTCTAGCTTTTAAGATTATCCTTTTGCTCAGTCAGCTGGGGCTGTAGAATACACAACTGCTTCTTTACAGAAGGGTGAGGAGCCCCTCACTAACATTCTGAATATGACGCTAAACAATCTGATGGTGAGGTTCTAGTAATGCTGGAGCTCTGGGGAATGCAGAGTACCCCTTCATAGTCATCACTCCCAGTTCTACTCTTGTCTGGAGTGGTAGCACCTGATAGGGTCCTGTCTATAGGTCAAATAGAACTAAACTATGTATTTATGTTAAACTGAATTGCTTAAAATAGAACTGTTTATTTGTATAAAAAAGGACTTGGCATTAAATATCCTACAAAGGATGATATGCCATAAAACCCAAACAAACAAACAAAGACTATCCTTGTAACTGCCTACACATACACACACACATATCCCTACACACTGCATCAAATGCTACTTGTTAAATGCTTGTAAAATAACAATCTGAGATTTGCCATCAATAGAAATAATCACTTGAAACTATGAATGTAAATTACTAGTATTAGATTGTAATAGTTGAAACCATACAATTGTGTGCAAATTATTTATATTTGATTGGAATACTTGATATTATTTAATTTTTGGGAATATAAAGCACCTCTTCATTGTCATTACTCCCAGGTCCGCTCTGACTCTGTTATCTGTTAGGGTCTCATCATTCACTATAAACCATTTAACTGTCTGCAAACTAATGAGCTCTGGCTCATTTAAAAATTTCATAAACTAGTAGTTTACTAATCATATATATAGGATTTGGCTTTAAATAACATACAAGGGTTGATATGCCACGAAACATGACCAACCAACCTACAGTGTTTTAGTTAAATATATTAGCCACTATATGTAGACTCCCCCATTTGGAAGTTAGTATAGGTACTGTTATATAAACTCAGAAAAATGTTGCTACTCTTAGAGAATAGACCTGATTGACTGATTGATTTTAGTGGCATATCAACCCATCTGGGGTTATTTTATACCTACAGATTAGGGAATTACATATGTTATTCATTCATATTTACATATTTGTGTTGTAGTCTTAAGAGTTTACTCATTCTTTTTAATATTTCATTTTAACAATATATTAAAATCCTCTGGGATTGGTTGGTTGGTTGGTTGGTTATTTGATAAGGTTTTATGGCATTTTGTAAGTTAATACGAATTCTATTTTTATACATATAATTTCTATCTAAAACAATTCAGTTTAACATGAGTACAGTTTAATTATCAAAAACATTTCTATTTCAAGCTATTCAGTTTATTCAAACAGTTCTAATTCAACAGTTCAGTTTAGCATAAGTACAGTTTCAATGTCAAAAACAGTTCCATTTCAAACTATTCAGTTTAGCATAAGTACGCGGTTTGAATGTCAAAAACATTTCTATTTCAAGCTATTCAGTTTAGTGAAAAAGTTCTAATTCAAGGAATTCAGTTTAGCATAAGTATGCAGTTTAGTTCTATTTAACCCATAGATAGGGCCCTATCAGGTGCTACCTCTCTGGGCCAGAGTAGACCTGGAAGCAAATTGCAATGAATGGATACTCTGCATTCCCGGAACCTCACTATCAGATTGTTTAGTGTCATATCCAGGACACTTGTTGGGGGGGTAGGGATTTTACCCCTCTGCTGAGATGCAGTCAGTATATTTTACAGCCACAGCCAACAGGGCAAAATCCTCAGGGATAGTTTTCTAATAATTACTTTCTATGGTATTGATCATGTTTCTTTATAATTTTTGGAGTAATTTTATTTCTGTCAAGAAAGACAAAATATCATCCATATCAGCATTTTCAAAACTGTCCTTTGTATTGTTTGTATTGAAAACAACATTGTTTAATGAAAGCTAAATTTCCACATCCAATGAAAAAATATTTAACAGTATAAAGTATTTGATATACTATAAACTGTGGTTGTTTCTCCTGATAAAAAGTATAAGTAAGTTTAAGTAAAGTAGGCCACTGTAGTCGAGGGCAACCAGAAGGGTCCCTTTACAATAGCTACAACACCAAGGTGTAGGGGAGGATGCTACTCCTTTCCCTGTATTGCTCCACTCTACCCTTGATACGTACCTTATATTGCTGAGTGTTAAGGGAGGAGGAATCAATTACCATTTTTTAAGTCTTTGGTATGACATGACCTGAGATTGAACCCAGGTTTCGCGGACCATTGACGAACACTCTACCCACTAGGCCAATGAGCTGGTTTAAGTATAAAGGGGTGCATAAATTTTGTGAGAAGCAATGTGTAATCAGGATGTAGTGACTTGTTCCTTTCTAGATTTTCTGAAGGCTGGTTTCAATTCTTCTAGCGTAGGTTTTATCAGGAAGCATTTATTGTGTATGTTATTTTTCCAATGTTGTTTCTATTTTGTATTGAAGAATTGGCAATAACATTGGAATAACATGCACAATAAACTTTTTCTGAATAGGGCAGGACTTTTATTTAAATTTGCTCTGTCTTCAAATCTGGATAGGAATCTATGGAAATGGCACAAAACCTCAACTTGAGTATTCAACTATAGATCTGTTGCTTGAAGGTAGAATTCAATTTCAGTTCCAAAGATTTAGACATGGAGATCAAAAGTTTTGAAGATTAGAAAGATCAGGAAAGAAAGTCAGTTTGGAAAGAAAAATGCATCAAGAGAGACAACTGTGATTGACCCCTACATAACTTATGTGAACTTGTTGAAAAGTTTGATTCAAAACAAATCAAGTATTTCCATCCACATGAGTAAAAGTGGAAAGAACAAAAAGCAGATAAGCAGGTTCAGATCAACATATCAAGATGCTTTCCTTAACTAAGTGGCTGCAAAAGAAACCTTTAGGTTGTTGATTTTACTATATAAATTCTGATTGTAAGAACAAAGAATTTGTGTGTGTGTGTGTGTATGTATATATATATATATATATATATATTGCTTTTTTATTTATTTGTTTGTTTTTTTTTCAATATTAACAGCTCTTAACTTACATTGTCCTTCCAGAGTAAATCACCAAATCTGTATCCAGACTTGCTAGTCTCATATGTTAATGACTTTCTTCTCATTATCCTTAACAACTTGTAATTAAATGCTAACATTTAGTACTGTGATAAAAAATGAACTATTCCCAAATCTATATATTCATATGCTTTATATATATATATATATATGTGTTTGTGTGTGTGTGTGTGTGTAAACATTTTTTCATTGTAGGTCCAAAAAGAGAAAAAAGTATTTTAAAATGAATAGGACCACAAAGAGATTCGTATTTTTTCAAGAATTATTTATTTCGTTCCTACATACGTGTATGTTTCCAGCTTGTTGCTTTCATCAGAGAATGAAAATGGCCAAATCATCACAGATATCTGCCACAAACCCAGACACCTTACAACACCTCCACTTCAATAGCCACCACCCAAAAAACTGTATAAAACCCATCCCTTACACCCTAGCATGTAGAATATACACCATAATCACAGATAAAAACCTCAGAAAAACTCACCTTAAAGAACTACACACAACCAGAGAGGATACCCAACAACACTGATAAATAAGGGATTCAAATTTGCAGAAAAAGTGTCACAAAAAGAACTACAAAACCTGAAAAAGCATAACAAAAAACCCTTGCACCCCCCCAACCTACAACAAAAACAACTCAGAACTATTCACAGAAATCATAAAAAATCAGTAAGAACTTACAAACAATGACAAAATCAAAAAAATCATCATCATCATCATCATGTCGTGCTGGTAGCACGGATATCCCTGACCCTCTCTCACCACTTTTCCCTATTGTTCATCGCCTCTGGCAGGTCTTCTGGACTACATCCTGTATCCTCACATAGTTGCTGAATGTATGTTTGTGCTGGTCATCCTGCTTTTGCTCGGCCATATGTGGGGGTCCATAAGAGTACATCACTTATGAGTTCGTCCCTGCTTCTCCAGCAGTGTCCTGCATGTCTGGTTCGTCTAACTTGAATAGTTTTCATGATAGTAGGCAGGTTGCCGTACAGTTAGTGTCTTGTGGTGTGTTGCCGCCAGGACTTGTTCAAGATTGCTTGCAGTATTCTTGTGTAATTGTCAAAAACCAGAGACAACCCAAAAATCTTTAAAAATTACTCACCACTTCCACATTCAGGAAAAACACAACACAAGGAGTTACCAACTGCAAGAATAAAAGATGGAGAGTATGTGATATAATTATAGAAGGAAAATCCTATACCTCTAAAAATCTGGAAACAAATTTCAGATTAAATAAAGACTTAAGCTGCAACTCAAAAAAAGATTGTCTACATAATTGAATGTAACAAATGTAAAGAAGTATACATAGGATTGATGCTAGCTCTCAATACCTCGATATCACTCCACAAAAGCAATATTAGAATACCAGAAAATAGAAAATTAGATATATCTAAATACCAATACGAATGTAGTGAATATAGATTTAAGGTCATGTCCAGATATCAAACTAATGATTATACATTACTTTAAATAAAAGAAAACTTTATACATAAATTCAAGCCCATGTTGAATAAAACATGAATTATATCCACACACACACAAATGGAAACAAACATACACGTGTGTGTGTGTGTGTGTATATATATATATATATATATATATATATATACACACACAAAAAAATGATAGTAAAAAGTAATTGCCAGTAAATTCTAAACCACACTACCTAAAAAACAAACAAACTCAAGACCAAAACTATACCCACACACACATAGACACACAGGAACAATCACGCCGGAACTACTCACATGCAGAGATGAAAAAGTAACTGTTTATGGAATTCAAAACCACTTTCACACACACACACACACACACACAACTATCCAGAGTAAAACAACTAAAACTTTATAACATATCAAATATCAAAGACCAATTGGGGGTAAAAACAGAAAAAATAGACTCACTCTGAGAAAGGAAAAGAGAGAAGGAGAAAAAGAAATCTAGCACACAATAGTGACCTCTGTATAAACTCATACAAAACCTGAAAAACATTATACTAACAAATGAGTTTAAATCTCATTGAGTGCCCCATTTACATGGCCTTGTGCCACATATGTTCTGTAACGAAAGTAACTAGCTAGAAACATACACATTTGTAAGAATAAAATAAATAAATAATTCTTAAAAAAATACAAATCTTTTTGTGAACCTCTTCATTTTAGAATATATATAAAGCAACAAAAATAAGATAAAAAGGTGAATTAGTTTAAAATCTATATTTCATATATATTCATGGCAATGTTTACTTTCATAGGAAAGTGGCATGGTGAACTGAGTTAAAAATCCTGAATGTGAGGCTGTTGGCATTTCACATAGCACTAATGCCCTTGTTAAAAGTATGCATCTAACCTCTCTCTCCAGCTATGGATGAAAAGGACAGATTGGGCTCTTTAACTTTGGTATAGCAACTGGTCTAAGAAAAGAAAAAAACTTTGAATAAAAAAAAAAAGAAAAAAAAGCAACCTTGTGTTGCATCCTGCTTGTAGTGGAGGGGTTGGTAAATACATTTATATTATGTTATTGATTTTTTAACCCTTTGAGCCCATTACACAGGTATATTGGTGATGCTTTTATTTTCTCTTATACTGTACTGCCAGTTCACCAGAGCAGAAATCATGCTCAAATGGCAGGGTGTAAATTTGAGCTCAGGGTTCAAAGGGTTAATCCTTGGTGGTTGATTTTTGTGAAATTGTGGAATTTATATGAATTAATTTTGTTAACAGTGATGACTGTCTGTGTAACATATTGACCCTGGCCAAGCTGTCAAAATAGGAAATGCACCTGTGTAAATAACAGGTGCATCCGGTCGAGGAATATCAGGATATAACCTTGACTGTGGATGGGTTGAATTGAGTGCAAAATTGTGACGCTCGCAGGAAGAAGAGTGGGCATCAAATTATTATATAACTCGGTGCACAGAAAGTTCAATCAGTTGGAGAGAAGATGCTGGAATGAGGAACATGTCGCAGAGAGGCTGGGCCCCCAGACCCTCGGTTGAGCAGCCCAGGAGAATGGGAAAGAAACGCTGTTATGGCCATAAGAGTGGGGGTCAATATGTTGCAGTTCTGTTCAGCCTCTAACTCACCTCTCACACAGTAAAACCTTTCGTAACCCTTTCAATAAAGTGAGAGGTATATTTTTCTAAAGAACTGTGTCGCTCGTCTTTATTGTGTCGCTATGATTCTGCATGCATCTGCATATGAGTATACAACACCGGTTTTAAGAAATTCATACAATTTATTATCACTAAATTTAGTTGTAATAAAATTTTTTATTTTATTTTCAGAATTGCGGTGGATTAGAGGCATTCTTCCTTGGAATTTACAACTTGGTAAGTAAGATTTTTTTTTTTTTTTAAACTTAGCTTCATAGTCTGAGTATAGATTAAAAAAATGACTCGTTTCCTTTTTATACAAAGTACTTGTTCTTCATGCTACAATCCCCAAAAGGAAGAAATGTACTTGAAAACTTCTGTAATCAATGTAATAGAATATAAGACATGATAAAGAAGAGTATTAATATAAGCTCAATAATTAAAGAAACTTCAACTTATCAAACAGAAAAACAGCCAGACATTGTTGTATGGTCCAATTCAAAGAAGTGTTCTTCTCATAGAACTGACTGTCCCCTGGGAAGAAAACTGGGAGAAGGCACATGGACAGAAAAAAAAACAATACGAGACTGCATGCCGACTGTGTAGAAAAGGGCTGGATATGCCATGTGATTCCTATTGAGGTTTGTTGTCTTGGTTTTCTAGAACACTCGGTCATTTTGTTTCTTTCAAAAATAGGAATCACTGGCCACAGTTTGATTGTTGGCTCATATTGTCTTCAGACCACTGTGCAATATGCATCAGGTTGGATTTGGTCGAGAGTGAAAAGTCTTTAGCATGAATGAAATGCATGCTGAACCACCATTCCCGTGTGATTACGTAACATCAAGAAATGGTTACTGTAAGCACGTAATGACATCAACGGTCGAAAGTAAACATGTTTTTTAAAAATCACAAGCTGTACTAAAAACGAAGATGAACGTACAATGTATTTCAGCTTTTAGTTGATCTGGTGTGTGTGTGTATATATATATATTGTCATCCACAGACAGACTGTTTTGTTCTATCAGAATTCTTCAGTGTGGCTAGACACGCAGGACGCTCGAAGCTGGGATCAAAACCCATCCAACTTTACGTTAGACTAAGTTGCAGACCACATTGGCTAAGGGTCTTTTAAATACTCTGTCTAGTGGCAAAAGTTGCTGGGTAGTGCCAGGAGTGGCAGTACTGCCTTGAGCTACCGAAACTGTGTTATCACCCCTGGTTGGCGGCCAATGAGGGTAGGGTATTGCATGTGCTTTCACACATTGTATGATGAAAATAAGACATGATAAAGAAGAATATTAATATAAGCTCAATAATTAAAGAAACTTATCAATAAGTTATTTACATTACACTCGGTCGGAACTGGAGTTAGAAAATGTATGCATATACTTAACACCTCCACCACAAGCAGGGCACAAGATCCATTTTTTAAAAGTGAAGTGCAGCTGGTTTTGAATTCAGTTTTCTTTCTCTTAAACTGGCTGCCTTACCAAGGTTAAAGAATTCAATCTGCTCTACTATTTACCCATAACTGGAGGTGGGTAGAACATAGTAAGTCCAGAATTTTCACCTTTTTATTTTATGGCTTTTCTTTAAAATATCTGATTTGCAAACATAACTTTGGAACCATAAATTCATACTTGACAGCTCTTCTTTAGTTATTATCTTTGACACACATTCTTCCTCACTACTTCTGTTGAAGTGGGAACTGGTACTTTCAGTATGAGTTGGCTGTAAGTCAAATAACCTGACTGAGTTTGTATTCATTCTATCTCTCTGCCATTGAAGTATGCGACACAGTCAATTTTTAAGCTGACTAAATCTGGTTTGAATTCAGTTTTTTTTCTCCTAAACTGGTTGCTTAACCAAGGCTAAACAGCCCAGTCTGCCCAACTATTTTGTCCATAACTGAGAGAAGAACTGACGGATTCATGCTTTTTTAAGATCATTAGTACAAAATGAAAAGCAAACGGGATATGAACTCTGAAATAACTCTAGATATATTGACATGCTATTAAAATGAATTGATTATTCTTTGGTCATATTCACCTGAAGAAGATTGAAGTTAAAAACCTTGAAATATTGATGATGACATGAATAACTTAAAGACATAACAGAAAGTATACTAGCTGGTATCAAGCAATGAATTTTAACACTTTGAATTTGTCAATCAAGCAGAGTCAGTAGTACTCCGGAATTGAAATTGTATTAATGCAATCTACATCCCAATGTCTTTATCAACTGAGCTAATGCCATGTCATCTCTTAGGCAGATATGTAGCAGTGGCCTCTCTGCTGGCCCAGTTGTGATGAAGGAATCTCCGTGTTAGCAAATGAAGTGGCTGGCCATCTGTCAGTCCTTCCATTCATCAACCCATCCACACCACTGGTTATTCTGCCAGGTGCTGTCTCTGCCGTGTTGCATGCTCCTGACTGAATGTGTGTATGTGATATGCACAAGTATATGTGTATTTATGGAATCGTGCTCTCTGGTGCGTTAATAGTTGGCAAATGAAGCTAGAATTAAAAAAGCTTAGTATAATCATGTTCAAGATAATTTTATAAGTAGTGTGGACTATCCATTCACATGCCAGCACCGACATCAGGGATGACTATAACGATGATGATGACAATGACAACAACAGCAATTCTCCCCATCCATCCCTGATCCTTAGCCTCTCTATCCCAGCTGCTGTTGTCTGGCAGCCCTGAAGGGAAGATGTATAGCTCATTTTTTTCTGATTATGCTTTTAACAGCTGTATATCTATTATATATGTATAATCTCTATGTGTGAAGGGGGCTGTAGATATATAATGTGTATACAAGTTTTATATATATATATATATATATATATATATATATATATAGAGAGAGAGAGAGAGAGGATGTATATCTATTAAATATAATCTATGTGTATGGAGGGGGCTGTAGATATATAATGTGTGTATAAGCTATATATATATATATATATATATATATATATAATGTATATCTATATTTTTTTTTTTGTGTGTAAGCTGTATAAAAAAATATATATATTGTACATGTATATAGCCAGTATAATGGTCGCTTATAAAAAAAGTAGCAATGGAAATTAAAGTTCAAATTCTAGCTGTTAGTCTTGAATATCTTGTATCACTCTCTCTCTTTCACATACATAAATATGTGTGCGTATGTTAGCTGTATATCTTGTGTGTGTGTGTGTGTGTGTAAACTATATCTATATATATATATATATATATATATATATATATATATATATATATATATATAAGAGAGAGAATAATTTGCTGATGAGTACACCCTTAACAATTTTTATGAAAAGTTAATTTTCTTTTCAACCAAAGATATCAGGATTTTATCCTGTTACTGAAACATTATGTAATTCAAACAGATATTATTTGGTATTTTTTGCTTAGATATTAACTTGATCTTGTTTCAATATAGATTATACAGCCTGTATGCTGTGCATTAAAGATGAGGAAGAAATTTATTGTCAAGAATTAGTGAAAGTGTTGATTGGTTTGATTTTATGGCATATCAACCATTGTAGGTTATTTAATACCAAATCCATTTTTATACTTATAAGTAAAGTTGGCAACCTTAGTCGAGGGTGACCCGAAGGCTCTCTTTTCAATAGCTACTACACTGAGGTGTAGGAATGTATTTGTCGCTGCCTCCCACCAGACAGGACTTGACACAAGGTCAAAAGCCTGAAGGCTGATTAAAGTGGGGATAAAGGGGAGGGGAAGGTCAGGAACGAGCCGAGACTCAAACCCTGCTAGTCATTGACCCACTAAGTGCAATGTGGCTCTAATGAGTCAAGCAGTATCACGGACCTAAATCTAGATCTGGGCACGTATGCCAGAATATAGCTTGAACTAGACTGTGAGGTCTAGTGCTATACAAGGGGTGCATCGGGGACAAAAAAGCAGCTCGCTCACCTGAGGGTGGCCCAGCTGAAGTTGGGGGCCTTTCGGCCTCGAAACTGCCATTGGTTTCAATACCCCATCCGACACGAATGCCAGACGGCCCAGATGTAGGAAAGGGTGCTACTTTACTCTTGATCCTTACCTTATAATGCTGAGTGTCAAGCAAGGCAGTATCAGGTAACATTTTAAAAGTTTTTGGTATGACTCGAGCTATGATTGAAACCCGGTCTCTCGGACCATTGGTGAACACTTTACTCATTAGACCAATGGCCTGATGCATACAAACCATTCTAATTCAAGCAATTCACTTTAGCATAAGTATGCAGCTTAGTTCTATTTAATCCATAGATTGAACCCCATCAGATGCTACCACTCTGAGCAAGAGACGAGCTGGAAATGATGGTAATGAAGGGATACTCTGCATTCCCCAAAGCTCCAGCATTACTGAAGCCTCACAATCAGATTGTTTAATGTCATATGCAGGATGCTGATTGGGGGGAAGGAGGTCTTACACTTCTGCAGAGATGCAGTTGGTGTATTTTGCAGCCCCAACCAACAGGGCTATGAAAGTGTTGAAGGCTATTCTATTGTTAATGTAATTAGATTACTAATGGTTTTGTTATATTGGAACATATTTCAAGATTTTGCTACCTAAGGTATTGCAAATGCTCTTTAAAAAGGTATTAAGAATGACTTTTTCTATAAAGGAAAGAATTTCAAATGATTTTCCTATAGAGGATGCTATTTCAAAAGATTTTGCTATATAGGAAGGCATTTCAAGTGATTTTGCGATATAGAAAGGCTTGCAAAAGTTTTTTTTTTTAAAGAAAAACAACGCAAAAGATTTTTTCTATATCAGGTATTTCAAATGACATTTCTATATAGGAAGGCATTTCAAAAGACTTTGCTAAAGAATTGCTTTGCAAATCAGGGAAAAAAGGATTTTCAGTGGACAGGAATTAATACAAGCATTACTGACAGAATAGGGCTATTATACATTTGTCTCTCTTTTTTACTTTTTTTTTTTTTTTTTTAAATGTGCATTTGTGCGATTATATCCATCCCTACTTCCCAATCTGTCTGGCCTGCACTCTTGTCAGGTGAAGCTATAGAAATAGGAAGAAAAAGAATGAAATAATTGACATTAGTCTTGATGGATTTGACTTATTGCCCTGTTGGTTTACATTTCACTAAGACAAAAAGATCTGAACACATCATCATGTAATGATAGCAGGCGACCTGATACAACTGAATAGTGGTCATCTTTGATCGCTAATCAGACAAATCGTATCAGGCTGCTCAAGCCGTGATGAAAGGTATGTGTAAGGAGTCTATCACTGTCCATTCATCATCATCATTCAGAGATCTATCTTTGGCGGGTGGGGAAGATTCAGTGGCAGTTAACAACTTACAGTCTGCTTTGATAGTCCTAAATCTTTATTTATGGCTTTTATTTATATGTAAGGTTCACTGTGAAGTAATGGTTAGTGAGTTAATCTACCATATCATTTTATCTTCACTTAGTGCTCAAGATTTGTGTTCTTGTATCAGATAAAGCTTGATCTTGCGGTCAGGGCCTAGATATATATACAAAAAAGTGTTCATGGTATGAACTGCATCCAATGGCAAAACTTGGAAGAGTACCCCTCCGTGATTATTATTTCCAGGTTCACTCTGACCCAAAGTGGTAGTACCTGTTAGGGTCCTATCTTTTGCTTAAATAGATCTGTTTTAAAATTATCAGAATTGTGAATATTTGAAACCATCAAACTATGTGCAAATTATTTCTATCAAGAATAGTTGAAACTATAATTGAAACCAAGGATTTTTATTATTAGGTACTTGAAGCTATATGATTGCTTGAAATACTTGAAAACATATGTGCAATTTATTAGTATTAGGAATAGTTAAAAAGATAATTATACAAACAAATTTATTATCATTATTTATTATTAAATAGGTTGGTTGGTATATCAACCTTTGTAGGTTATGAGTACACAGTTTAATTGTCAAAAACATTTCTATTTCAAGCTATTCAGTTTAGTGAAAAAGTTCTAATTCAAACAATTCAGTTTAGCATAAGTATGCAGTTAGTTCTATTTAACCCATAGATAAGGCCCTATCAGGTGCTATCGTTCCGGGTAAGAGTGGACCTGGGAGTAATGGCAATGAAGGGATACTTCACATTCCCCAAAGCTCCAGCATCCCTGGAACCTCACCATCAGATTGTTTAGTGTCATATCCAGGATTCTCATTGAGGAGGTCTTACCCCACTATAGAGGTGCAGTCGGTGTATTCTACAGCCCCAGGCAACTGGGCAAATTAAATAGAAATAGTTACTTAAATCTGTTTAATTATGTATAAATTATTAGTATTTGGAATTGTTAATTGAAGCTATAATTATTTACAAATGTTTATTATCATGGTCTAATGAGTAAAGTTTTTAATGGTCTAGGAGCCCGGGGTTCAATCCCAGGTTGAGTCTAACTCAAAAAATGGTAATTGATGCCACCTTGCTTAGCACTTGGTCCTATAAAGTAAAGATCAAGGGTAAAATGGAGCAATCCAGGGAATGGAGTAATGCCCTCCCCTACACCTCGATGTGGTAGCTATTGAAAAGGGAGCCTTCAGATCACCCTTGGCTAAAGTCGCCAACTTTACTTTTATTATCATGGTTTGGTTTTTTGGCATATTAACCATTGTTGGTTATTTAAAGCCAAATCAAGTTTATTGATAATTAATAGATATATGATTTGTAAACATGTCAACAAAGTTAATTTCATGTATTATTATGCATCAGTAACAATTTAATTAAATATCAGTCATTTCTTTACACGTAGTTAAATGATCAAACAGTTCAATCTCCAACAATTCAATTTAGCATTAGTCATTTGTTTGCACTCAGTTTAATGTCAAACAATTCTATTTGACACATAGATAGGACCCTATCAGGTGCTACCACTCTAGGCCAGAGTGAACCTGGGAGTAATCGTATGAACCACTTTATCCCTCTTCTCTATAAGTTAAATACTACTAATGCTCCTCTACCACGAGCAAGATGTAACAAGTTTTCTTTTTTTTTTTTTTTGTACAACTGATTTGGAATAAGTTTTCCTTTTGACAAGTTGCCATATCAAAGCTAAATAACTTCGTCTTCTTTACTATTTATCCATAGGTGGGAGTAAAAGAGATGGATTTATGACTTTTCCAAGAGCATTTGTATGAAATGAAACAAACTGCTTCAGCCAGGATTTGAACTTTGTTCACTGACTTCATTTCCTACGATGATGACCGTAATGCTAACACGTCTCTAATGCAGATATTTGGTTTTTTTACTTAACGGCATATCAACCTTTGTGGGCTATTTAATGCCAAATCTATCCTTGTAGAAAAACTGTAGTAGTACTATTTAATCCATAACTGGGGAGGATAAGAGGTTTCATTTGCTTTCCTAAGGGTATCAATGTGACTGTGTAGGAAAATCAGATGTCTTGGAGATGGAAAACTTTGAATTCAAACACCGTTTTAAAAGATTAGCCTTGTTGCATTCTGCTATTAATAGAGGGGTTGGGTAAATACACAGATCCTTCAACTTCTTTCTCATCCACTTCGTTGTGAACCAAGTTTTATAGTAATGTTTATTATCAAAAATAAATATCTTGTGAGAATGTCAACTGAGAATCATATGTGGGTGTATCTACCTAAAACTGTGCCCGAGTTGTTGAAAAGAGCCAGGCCTGTCCACCTCATTAAGAATCTAACATTGAATTATGAACAGATACTATATCTCCATTATATATTCAATGTTACCTTTACATTTTGTACTGTATTCTTCATCAGACTGGTTGAATGTGTCTGTTAGAAGAAAAAAAATAAAGACCCCTTTCCTAAAAGCACCCGCAAATTTTTCAGGGATCAGCAAGCTATTCTTGTAGAATGAGTTTCATTCTGTCTTGGGTTTTTTCATAGTTACAGCCAAGCTTACTAATGACATCTACCAATCCCACTTTTTAGCATTTGGTCAAGGAATAGGATTATATGTTAAAGAGAAATCTGGTATCATGTAACTTTTTCTCTTTTTTTTTGTTTTGTTTTACAGGGAAATTAGGGGAGATGGAATAATGATAAAATAAAATATCAGGTTTCACAGATAAAATTTTCTTTGAATTCATGCATGAAATTGTACTATAGACGCACCACCACTTATTGTCAAGACACATGTAACACATCAGAGTTCTGTTTACATTTGAACTATTGAAATGCAACATTTACTAAGCTGAGCTAAGTTGGGTACAAAGTTACATATATATTATAGGTTTAGGACATTTGATGAATTGACTGCAATTTCTACTCATCTATATGTCTGTAATATATAAATCACATTTTCTGTCTCCTCTCTTTCGTCTCTTCTGTCTCCTCTCTTTCATCTCTTCTGTCTCCTCTCTTTCGTCTCTTCTGTCTCGTCTCTTTCCATCTCCTTTCTTTTGTCTCTTTCATCTCCTCTTTTCTGTGTCCTTTCTTTCGTCTTTTCTGTGTCCTTTCTTTCGTCTTTTCTGTGTCCTTTCTTTCGTCTTTTCTGTGTCCTTTCTTTCGTCTTTTCTGTCTCCTTTCTTTCGTCTTTTACATCTTCATCTGCTTTATTCATCTTTTTCATCCCTTTTTCTTTTCTCTTTTGCTACCTTTTTTTCTTCATCTTTTTTCTCTTCTATCTCCTTTTCATATCTTCTCCCACTTTACTTTTATCTCTTCTGTCCTTTTTCTTTTATCTCTTCCATTCCCTTTTTTGTTTCTTTTGTCTCCTTTCTTTCATCCCTTCCTTTCTTTTCCTTTGTCTCTTACATCCTTTCTTTTGTCTCTTCCATACCCTTTTCTTTCGTTCTTCCTTTCTTTTCCATTTCCTTTTTGTTTCTACAGTCCCCTTTCTTTCATCCCTTTTTTTTTTTTTTCCTTTATCTCTTTCATCCACTTTATCTTATCTCTTCCTTTTTTTTTCTCTTTCTTTAATTTCTTATCTTGCTTCCTATTATTTCTCCTTTGCTTGTATTTCTTTCTTCCTTACCTACTGGAGTATTATTTTTATTTTTATTTTTCTCCCATTCTTCCTTCAGTTTCTCCAATTCGTTTTCTGCTTCCTTCCCTTTTGTCCCAACTTTTCTTCCTCCCTTTATTTTCATTCCTTTCCTCCTACTCCTTCAACACTTATCTCTCACTTTCTTTCATATTAGATTGTATTTTTATTTCTTGCTCTTCCTCCTCTTTACTTTTCTCTTTTTCTTTCATTTTTATCTTGCCTATCTGTTAACTCTCTCTCTTTTTATCTTGCCTATCTGTTAACTCTCTCTATTCATCTCTCTCTCTCTCTTTCAAACATTTTACTTCATTAATTTTATTTATTATTGTTCCCTTATGTTGCTTTTCTATTTCACCTTGGGCAAAATAAAGTAGATGATTGAGGGGGGGGGTTAAAGGAAAAGAGTGAAAACAGTAAAGAGCATCTGTCAGCACCCCCAGCCCCTGCAACTCACCTCAGTTGAAAACATCACATACCTTGCATCAACCTTTCTCATAACTGCACAGCTCTCGCTCTCTCTCTCTCTCTCTCTCTCTCTCTCTCTCTCATTTCCCTACTGTCTTTAACGAAAGCTGGTTGTCACCTGCTGGAAAGGTGTAAAAAAAGAAAAAGACATTTACAGTTGCTGTCTTTAAGAGTCTTTTGTATCTATTGTCAGCAGCAACCAGCTGTTAGTACTGTCGAATACCATTGCTGTGATTCCCCTCTCCCCAATACAACCTCCTAATGCAAAGTTATGTCTATGCACACACTGGAACACTCAGTATCTGTGTATTGCTTGCTGGCACATCACCTGTTGGCCTCCGTGTTTAGAACTATGGTGGGCCCACTGCCGGCTGCTTATACCGGAATCCTGATTACAGATTATTGTTGTTACCCGAACCAATTGATCCTTACAGCCTTTGTAAACTCTATTGACAGCAGCTTTTATTCTAAGTCAGTTGCCCTGCTTCCCCTTTAGCTTGTAGAGGTTAACCTCTACAAAGAGGTTATTTAGATTTAGGAACAAGATACTATTCTTGTTTGCTGGGATTCATTACTGTTTACATTTAACGAGGATATTATGACAACAATAATTATAATAATGAGATTCTCATTGAGTTTTTGCCAAGTAGTAACTGGCTTGATGGATTTTAATGGCATGTCATTCTGTTGGGGGTTATTTTATGCTGAGAGGTTAGAAAATAATGTACATTGTACATCTATATTTACAGTTTTTGTAGTTAGTTTTGATATGTTAGCAATTTGTTTGGTAGGTGTTTTATGGCTTATCAATCCTTGTGGGTTATTTAATGCTAAATCCTGTTTATTTTATATATATATATATATATATATATATATATATATATATATATATGATATTTTTTTTATGCAAATAGTTTATAGGTAACTTTTGAAATGAATTGCTAGAGCTCATTTGTTTACACACAGTTAAATGGCTTCAATTTTTATCAAACATTCCTAAGTAATATAAATAATTTACACATAGCTGTATGGTTTCTAATAACAATAATCACTAGCACAAAAATAAACGGTTCTATTTGACCTATCGATAGGTTTTAACAGGTGCTATCACTCTGGGCCAAAGAGCGCCTGGATGTTATCGCAATGAACGGGAACTCTACATTCCCCAAAGCTCCAGGGCTGGAGCCTCACCATGAGATGCAATTTAATGTCATACCCAGTACACTAGTAACTGGTGGCTTTCTTTGAAATCTCCCTTGATGTAGGGGTTAACATGCTGGACTGCAACATCATAGTAAGTGAGTTCAAACTCCAGTCATGCTATTACATTCACTTTCATAATAATACTCTTTGGAAAGGTATGAACTTTTTTTATCCTCCTCCTATCTGTTGGTTAAATAGTAGTACTATTATTGTTCTTCTCCAAGGATGCATTTGGCATTAAATAACCTACAAAGGTTAATATTCCATTAAACAAAGAAAGTAAACCAAATATTAGATTGGTGGGTTCTAGAATACACTGACTGTATTCCCTACTAAGGGGTAAATAGGGATGTCCTAGCTATGTTTTAAATGGTGTTTTTCACTGAAGTCTGAATGACAGCAAGGTGTTCTGTGTATGACATTAAACTGCATTTAAATGCAGAGGCTTCATTCCTTGAGATCTGGGAAGTTTGGTGTACTCCTTTATTATTGTTACTCCTAGGTCCACTCCAACCCAGAGTGATAGTACTTGTTTGGGTCCTATCTATGGGTCAAATAGATCTGTTTAAAAATCATTCATATTCAATTGGAATGATTGATGCCATATAACTGTAAATTGTTTATATTAATTGGTTCTTGAATATATAATAGTTTTGTAAGGATTATTATTAAATACTTGAAACCATATAACTGTGTGGAAAAAAAACTTTTGAGAGACAACTACACAAAAAAATGCAAATATAAACTCTTTGCATAAGATAACAATGTTAAAATCAATGACTCCTTTCACTTTCACTTTGCAAGCCTCTTTGAAAATGTTCCAAGCATGCCACCATTGATGGGTACAATGGTCATCTTAATTTTGATTAAGGTCTATGCAAAATCTCAATATTTTTCTAGCTTTTAATTTCCTTTCAATTTTACTCTGCCATGTACTGAGACAAAAACATCTACTGATAGATTTCCTTCTTTTCAATAACTAGATTTGGTCTTGTATTATTGATGCATTTGAATTTCTGCCGCAGAACTATTATTATTTTTGAAAATTTGTTTACATGTTCAAACTCCACATAATCACAAAGTTTCAAATGAACTTCCCACCCAATCATGCTTACTTTTGTACTCTAGAGTCAAGTTTGTCCATTGACTTATTTTAATACTGACAATCTTGTATCTCTTAACCTGATTTACATTTCCTATTTTCCCACTTCATTTCTATCTTAGCCTGAATATGGATTTTTTCTCTCTTTGGGACTGTTCCAAGGATGCTAGTAATGATGGGTACAGTTGTCACCTTTTTATATTCCATAATTTTTTCAGTTCTTTTGCTTGTTCTAGGTTTTAAATTTCTTATCAGTGATCTCTTCCTGTTGTGTGATAAAGTGCTTCCACACACAATTGGTAATGTTTGATCCTTCCTATGTAATTCATAAAGGTATTGCATCAAATTAAGTTAAGATTAAGATGTTTCTTAGATGTCGAAATCTGTTCATTTTTAACCACTCGTAGTTACAAATTGATATCTCTGTCTCTACCTGATCCATATCTGTGTCTCTCTCTGTTTTGCTGCAACATATCTGCTTTTCTCTCTCTTTCTCTCTTGCTGCAACTTGCCTGCTTCTCTCTCTGTTTTGCTGTGACATATCTGCTTCTCTCTCTCTTGCAACATATCTACTTCTCTCTCTCTCTCTCTTGCTGCAACATATTTGCTTCTCTCTCTCTTGCTGCAACATATCTACTTCTCTCTCTCTTGCTGCAACGTATCTGCTTCTCTCCTTCTCTCTTGCTGCAACGTGTCTGCTTCTCTCCTTCTCTCTTGCTGCAACGTGTCTGCTTCTCTCCTTCTCTCTTGCTGCAACGTGTCTGCTTCTCTCCTTCTCTCTTGCTACAACGTATCTGCTTCTCTCTCTTTCTTGCTGCAACTTATCTGCTTCTCTCTCTCTCTCTTGCTGCAACGTATCTGCTTCTCTTTCTCTCTCTTGCTGCAACGTGTCTGCTTCTCTCTCTCTCTTGCTGCATCATATTTACTTCTCTCTCTCCCTTGCTGCTATGTATCTGCTTCTCTTTCATTCTTTTGCTGCAATGTATCAGTTTCTCTCTCTCTCTCTCTCTCTCTCTCTCTCTCTCTCTCTCTCTCTCTGCAACATGTCTGCTTCTCTTTCTTTCTCTCTCTCTACAACATGTCTGCTTCTTTCTCTCTGCAACATATCTGCTTCTCTCTCTCCAAAGTTACTTCTTGTCTGCTTGTATCTCATTCTCTCTCACAGGCTGTTCCTTGCTTGCCTCTCCTTTGCTCTTCCAGGTTGCTTCTTGTCTATCTCTCTCTCTCTCTCTCTCTCTTACAGGCTGCGCTTTGTCTGCCTCTATCTCCTTATCTCTCTCTCTGCTCCTTATTTCTCTCTCTCATAGGCTGCTCCTTATCTACCTCTTTTTCTCTCACTGGCTGCTTATTATCTACCCCTCTCTATCTCTGTGCTTTTTTTTCTTTTCACTTTCTGATTACTCATCATCTATTTCTCTCTCTCTCTCTCTCTCTCTCGCTGGTTAGTGATCTCTGCCCATCCTTCTATCTCTCTCTCTTTCTTTTGCACTTTTACATGCATGGTGATATTGAGCCACTTTGTTCATAAAGCATAAAATATTTATCCACATCAAAGATGACTGCTTTGAAGTTTAAATTGAACTCAACAATTTCTACCAGCTGAAGTAGTTGATGCATTCTCAGTAGTGCAACTCTTTTCTATTCACTCACTTGTACCTATAGATTTACATCTCAATACGGTGCATATATACTCATATGCTTGAAACACACACACACACACACACATATATATATATATATATATATATATATATATATATATATATATATATATGCATGCATGCAGGTGACATAATTGTTATCTGTATGGAAAATGGAATCGGCAGATAATTTAAAATTCCAGCTATTTATGTTTACATTGCATTGATGCCATTATTCTCACCCAGAATAAAATTGTTGGGCAGAGTCAGCTCCCTTACTTTCATTGGGTAGCCAGTCTAGGAGGTAACCAACCCTAAAACCAATCCTGCTGCTATGGCCTAGAGTGGTAATGTAAGGCCTATTACTTTGCATGTTTTACAGATTTTAAAGAAGGCCCAAGTTTTGCTGTGGAAACCCAGTTGGTTGGGGCTGTAGAATATACTGGCTGAATCTCTGTAGAGAGGTAAGAACCCCCCAATGTGTGTCCTGAATATGGCACTAAACAATCTGATGGTGAGGCTCCAGTAATACTGTAGCTTTGGGGAATGCGGATTACCCCCTTTATTACGATTGCTCCCAGGTTCATTCTAACCCAGTGGTAGCAACTGATAGGGTCCTATCTAGAGGTCAAATAGAACTGTTTGACATTTAAACGGAGAGCAGACATGACTTATGCTAATTTGAGTTGTTAGAAATATAACTATTTGACCATATTATAAATAACTGTCTAATTGTTAGTGGTACATACAATACAATACCATTTAATTGTGTTCAAAAAAGAAAAATGTGCCCATGCTCATTTAAAAATTTTAACAAAATGTGTTTATAAATTGTATTTAATATAGATGTATAAACAGTATTTGGCTTGATATAACCATATAATAATTGATATGCCATAAAACCCAACCCAACCAAACAAAAAGTATGAATCAAATTTGCTCTAGTCTGCTAGCTTAATAACCAATATGCCATTCAAGGTACAGGATTGTTAGTGGATAATAAATTTCAATGTTGACTTTTAAAATGAAAAAGGTCCCTGACCCTTGAAAAATTTGACTGTGTAGAATCATCAGTATTTAGTAATTCATTCAATTCTTTTTGAACACTAATCATCATCAAGTCATGCTACTTGCATAGATTTCTATGACTCTCTATCGCCATTCATCCATCACTCCCAGTAGGTCTTCTAGATTACATCCTGTGTCCATACAGAGCTGTTGTAGGTAAGTTTGTGGTTAGCCAACACTGGTGTGTCCATGTGCATCGGATAATGTCACTTAGGAGTTCAGCCTTGCTTCATCAGCTGTGTCTCACATGTTTTGTTCATCTTATTTGAATTGTTTTAGAGATGGGGGGGTTGGTGGCCGTACAACTGTTGTTTTGAGGGATTTTGAACACTAATCATATGTAAATAATTATGGAATACAGTGGATAGGAAATATTTATTCAAGACATAGATGCGTTAATGGCGTGTTCTTTAATTCTATTAAAGATTAATTATTCTTGGTTAAATTCAGAATTGAATCATCGTTTCTAAGAATTTGGTAAAAAGAGCTAAAAGAAAGTTAGGGAAACCATATATTATAAGAGCAATTAACCTGATACTATGAATTTACCTGCAATAAATTTACAGGTGATAAATTTACTGCAAAATGAATTTAACTAAAATCCCTTGATGTTATCTGCAGCAATAAAATTGATAATGTTTGTTTTGATGATCTATCGTTTTCATCTTCAACAGATAAAATACTAAGTACTCTGAAAGTCACATGATGAATGTTTGGATACAAGACCGGCTGAAATATTGAAAAAAAGCCACAAATATGGAAGATAATTCTAAGTAACACTGATACATGGACAAAAGATGCTTTCCTATCTTAAACTGAATATTAAGATTCTAAATCTGTTCACAGAATTGGACATGCACACCAGGTTTTAAGATATGTGCATAATTGTATACCAATAGTGTATTAGGATCGAGTGTATATATATATGTATATATATATATATATATGTTCAAGGCTATTATTTTATTAATTGTACTGTATTGTTGAGATATCGATATGTTTAAAACTATAGAAATGTAGATTTAAATTTGGTTTTGTTTTATTTTATAGCTTATCAATCATTGTAGATCATTTAATGCCAAATCCTTTTTTATACCTATATTAAATATATGATTTCTAAACACATTTTGTAGATGACATTTTTAAACAAACCTGAGATGATTTTTTTTCACTCATTTCTTTCTTACATGAACAATTCAATTTACTATTAATTATTTCTTTGCTCACAGTTTAATGCTTTTAAGCATTGCTACGTATCACTAACAATTCAAATAAATGTCTGAATTCTTGAGATGAGGCTTGAAAAATCACAACCAAAATAATTCAATTAAGCATCAGTCATTTGTTTACACATAGTTGAATGATCAAACAGTTCTATTTCAAACAATTCAGTTTAGCGTGTCAACAAAGTTAAATGATTCCAAGCATCACAATGTATCACCAAAAATTCAATTCAACATCAGTCATTTGTTTACATACAGTGAAATGAGCAAACAGTTCTATTTCAAGAAATTCAGTTTTGCATAAATAGTTTTTTGTTTACACACAGTAAAATGGTCAACAGTTCTATTTCAAACAATTCATTTTAATATAGGTATACACATTAAATGTCAAACAGTTCTATTTAATCCATTGATAGGACTGTATCAGGTGCTACCACTCTAAGCCAGAGTGGACCTTGAAGCAATGGCAATGAAGGGGTACTCCACATTTCCCATTGCTCCAGAATTACTGAAGCCTCACCATCTGATTGTTTTGTATCATATCCAGGACATTCACTGGGGAGAAGGGTTCTTACTCCTCTGCAGACAAGCAGTCTGTGTTTCTGCAGCCCCATATATAATG